>PVKA01010214.1:0-65214 GCA_004027165.1 Ctenomys sociabilis | reverse complement strand
CTTTCTTTCTTTCTTTCTTTCTTTCTTTCTTTCTTTCTTTCTTTCTTTCTTTCTTTCTTTCTTTTACTTTCTTCTTTGAGGTTAGCCTTCAGTCCAAATTTCATTCTTTCCTCCAGATACACTTAAGCTCCTAATATCTATTCCATGAGGAGCCAATCTACTGCTTGTGTTACCGTGGAGAAAGATCAATGCCTTTCTTTGATGTTTATGGACCGAAGTTACTAAACAATAACTTTCCTTCTGAACTGCATCTTGTAGTGTGGCTGGGTAGTGTCTATGTGAAGCCTGAGTTACTCATTCTTATTTCAACCAAGACAAGCCTAATGCACTGAGTAAAATCACTAGGCTGGCATTTATAGTGTGGGCCAGGAGAAGGTTTCTGAAGGCTTGACGAACATTTTCTGTCTCAGCATTTGCAACCTTCCAAGAAGACCAATGGAAAACCATACTTGAGGCTATTTCACTGGGAACTTTTATGTTTCATGAATGACTCCACCATTGTGTTCAGTGTTGGTACCCTTGAAGCAGTTATGAAATCACTGGGGTTAATAATAGCAGTGACTTTCAGAATGTATTCTTTGCCTGGTCTGGATAACTTTTAATCTGCCTATTCAGGTTGCTCTTCATATTTTGTTAATAACTTATTGAACATCTGTCTGATATATGGAGAGTGTTTAAATTTGTAAAATGCATTACAATGAAAAACACATTGCAATTAATCATTCTCAAAATGCTCTCCCCCCCCCCCCCCCGTTCAAGCCCATATACCCCAGCACTGTTGCCACTTTCTGAAGCAGTTCTGGAAGTCCTCCTTCCAAAATGTCTTTAATAAATGTGATTTAAAAAATATGGTTGACAGTGCTGTTATGAGCTATCTAAAGGAAAGGCAGGCTCATAAGAAAACATTGCCGAGCATCTTTGTCCTCCTGTCCACCAGACCTGGCACTGTGTAACTTTTGGTTCTTTCCCAAAGTGAAAAACACCATGGAATGTAAACATTTGATCTGATCCAGGACACTGAGGCTGCCATGTCTGCGCAGCTAGGGACACTCACAAGAGTGGAACCATTACAGAAAGTGGCAAGAACAATGAGAAAAGCGTTTGAAGCAAAGGGGAATGTTTTGAGTGAGAATTTATATCTTTTACTATACTTTTAAACATTTAGTTATTCACCATATTTTTGGATGACACTGCCATGGTGAGAACACAGGAAGTGGGCAGCAAGAGGGTTTTGATGTGGTAGCCCATGACAGGCACACGGGAGGGGGCTCTATGAGGCTCCTCCGCATTGCCTGGCAGAAATAAACATCGTCAATGCAGAACTCTGTAAACAGTTCTGGCTTGGCCTTCGGGGGACCAATTATGAGCCGCAGGGCTCTAAAGAGGAGCAAGTCCTGAATTCAGGACATAATATGAATGTCAAACAGATGTACTGACCATGACAACTTAATGAGAATATTTTCTCCACCATTGCGTACAAGGGAAAGCAATACAAATTGTGTTTTCAAGCTCCTTTTTCTCCTTTTGAAAGAAGTGGTGGAAGCCATTAACCATGCAACCCAGGAGATGAATTTGTCCCAGTTTGGATTCTCTGCCTTGAGCTCCATTACTGTTTATCTATGAGGCCTAATTGGAGAAAGACGATGGCTCATGCACCAGGGACCCAGTCTTTACACCTGCTCTTCCTTAAGGTCTAGTTTCTCACAAATGCTCTGCGTCCACAGCCATCAGGTCCTGTTTGGAGCTGAGCATTGGGGTCTGAGTTTTTTCTGCCAATTCCCAGCTCCCCACAGGACCAGCCCAGCACTGGACAGTTCCTAAGTAGAATCACCTGGGTGAAAATACACAAGAAACCATCAGCTATCATGATGGGATGCACATTCATTTCACTGTTTAGCACACCTGAAGCTAGATCTCCCATTAGACAGAAATATGGATGTCTTCTTCTTCTTCTTCTTTTTTTATTTGGTAGAATGAGGGATTGAACTCAGGCCCTTGCACTTGCCAGGGAAGCATTTATTTTACTGAGCCATCTCCCTGGCCCCTATGGATATCTTCTTATGCAGTTCTAGGGCATTTCCCCTTATGGCTCCCTGGTATGAGTCATCTTTTTTTGGTAAATATTTTCAAGTTCCACCACTATTTAATTTGCCCAGGACCCATGGGCCAAAAACATTTAAGATCCATGGGTTCTGACTAAGCTCAGTAATAGTGCTATCTATTGGAAATAGATTATGGGCCTAAAAAGGAGGTTGACTCTTATAACAAACAACTCAAAATCTCAGGGCTGTGGACAAAGCCCACGTGCTCCAATGTGGACTCAGTTGCAGGGTGATCGAGGGCTGAGATCCACATAGTCACTCAGGGCCCAAGCTTCCCATGCTGTGGCCTTGTGGTTATTTATATCAGGAGGTTGGACCAGAGGAGCTTGAGAATGGTTATTTTAGTGCATAATTCACTATCCAGAACTGACTTGTAAGAAAAGGAGAACACAGCTCTGATTGGTTGCTAGCAAACTCTCACAGTGGTGATGTGGCTTAGCACCACAGCCCCTCAACAGAACTAAAAGGATTTTTAAGTCCATTACACATTTGTTCTTGTCCTTTGTTGGCAGCACAATTTTGTTTATATTTACATGCAAAATCAATACTAGTATAAGATTGTTCAGTAGCTAGTACATAAAAAGATTCTATTGTCTCTTACCCAATAGGAGTCAATGTTATTTTCCTAATGAGGGTAAGAAGCTCACACTGAGCCCAATATATTTCCTGGGCAGACTTTATGACTAGTGCTAGGCACATGGTAGACACCTGAGTGGAGTTTCAAATTCAGACTGAAGCAGCAGAGGCAACTGAACCTGCCTAGCCATGAATAGCACCCAATAACAGAGGAACTGAGCTGACTGGCCATGCTTCCAGAAACAAAAAAGCACAAATATTGTAGGAGAACACGATTCCATAGAAATCATGAAGCAACTTAGATTGGATAGATGTTTTGGGTTCGGGGCTTTACTGTTTAATAAGCTAGGTGATGAATAGCCATTTAACATATTTAGCCTATGTATTTCTGGCTAAGCAAAATGAATATATCTTGTTTATCCGTTGGAAAATGACTTAAGCATTGAGAATTATAGTTTCAAGCTAAATTTTCTCTTAACAACAGGTTCTTTATAATGTGCTTGGAAGCAAGGAAGTTCTGTTCTGCCTAATTTGAGCACCAGGGCCTCATTGCAGTAGTCAGAGGCAAGGATTTCCTGGCTGTACCTGTGAGTGCACGTTGGGCTTCTCATTGTGAATCCAAGATAGATGAGTGGAGAGAGCTTCAGAACGACTTAAAACTGTGCACATAGTGAGGCCTTTCCTGCCAAAGAGGACCTATATTCCTGTGTCCAGAAAAGTAGTTCAAGCCTTGAGTCCATTACCTGTTCCCAAACTGTTACTGATGGTGTACTGTCTGCAAGCAACCACAGCGCATGTGTGTATAGAGAGGAAAGTTTTGTCTCCACAAATTATGCATGAACCATGGATGGAAATACACTAACAGCGCTTTCCCCAAATAATAAGAAGGGTTTGTACTGTTTTGGTTTGAGAGTGCATATGGTCATTTACTCAACTGGTAAAGAATGTGTTTGCCTTCCACCCCTTCACATAACTGGCATTTAGAATGGGTCAAGGGCAAAAGGAGGACTTCAGCTTGCTCAAGCATCTATCAGTGCTTTACAGAAACTATAAATGCGATGTTTTTATTTGTCTTTACCTAAATATTCATTTGTTTTTCTGCTCTGATACATCTACAACTCTTGAAATATTTTAATTAAGAAACTGACAAAGTTGTACATATTTGTAGGCATTTTTTAAAAAAAGTTTTTATTTTTAAAGAGAATACAAAAAATAGTTTAAAAAAAAAAGAAAGAAAAGGAAACAACAACAAAAAAGGGCTAGCAAGATAGTTCAGCAGACTAAGTGCCTGCCAAGCTCAGGAACCCAGGATCGAGCCCTGGCACCACGTGCCGTGTTGGCCCTACCCCCAGGCATGCTAACCTGCCACCGAGACCCAGCATGAAGGTGCACGCCTATAATCCCAGTGCTGGAGAGACTGAGAACAGGTGGGTCACTACGAGCTCAAGCTGAGTGGTGAAACCCTGAACCAAAAACATAAAAATTAAACAAATGAATAAACAAAATAAAAGAAAAATAGAAATTATACAGAATTTCACTAAACAAAATGATAGGAATTCAACAATGGTCATTACATTGCATAGTGTTATGTTCAGATCAGTTGTTCAGATTACCAGATACAAGCCTTTAAGACTGGTCAAAATTATTATTATTATTATTATTATTATTATTATTATTATTGTTATTATCTTTTATGTATTTACTACAGGGTTGATAGTCTCCCTACATAGATTGGACTCATAGTGATCCTCTTGTTTTCAGCCTCCCAAGCACTGGGATTATAGGGGTGTGCCACCATGCCCAGTCTTAATCGCTATCTCAGTGTGTCCCAGGGGTGAGGTAGTCATGACTTGTGCTGCCAGGAATTAAACCCCGGCTCCTGCACTTTGACATCATTGGTCATTTGAGAAATGCAAATTAAAACAACACTGAGATTCCACCTCATCCCAGAAACAATGGCTATCATTAAAAAGTCAACCAGGGACAAGTGCTGGGTCTGTGGGGAAGAAGGTACCCTCCTCTACTGTTATTTGGAGTGTAGACTAGTACAACCACTATGGAATTCAGTGTAGAGATTTCTCAAAAAATAGAATTAGAAGTCCCATTCAACACAGTTATTTCCCTCGTAGGTATTTTTCCAGAAGAACTGAAATCACCACACCACAGCAATATATGTGACCCATGTTTATAGCAGCCCAATTGGTCATAGCTAAATCTTGGAAAAAACCCAAATTCCCATCAACTGAGGAATGAATCTTAAAGATGTGGTAGTTTTATACAATGGAGTATTACTCAGCCATAAAGAATGATAAATTAGGGGCTGGGGAGATGGCTCAGTGGAATCAGTGCTTCTCTGGCAAGCTCAAGGGCCTGAGTTTGATCCCTGGTTCAGCAAAAAAAAAAAAAAAAAAAAAGAAGAATGATAATCTTGAGACTTTTATAGGTAAGTGGATACAACTAGAAACTATACTCATAAGTGAAATAAATCAGACTCATATACGTGAACAACATCTTGTCTCCCCAGTGCAAGAACATTAAAGAGTAAATAGGCTTTGAAAGGTACCACGGATACCGGGAAAGTGAAAGAAACTGTTCCTCTTGAGAAGTAACAAGTAGGGTAAAGGAAAGGACAAAAGAAAGGAGAGTATTTCTGATAGACTCTGATAAAGCTCATGCTTGTGCTGTCTTGGGCAGCACATATGGTACTAAGCCTTGCGTTTTATGAAGCACTTTCTTGGGAACTGGCACCTTTTGTGAGGGATCTCATTTACAATTTACAACTGTACAAGGTAGATGCCATGCCTTTCCCTCCCCTGTCTTCATCTGTTCTTACACTGAGCATTGTCTGCATGCTTTTCCATAAAATGCTTACTGGTCATACATCAAACCTTGTGGAAGGAACAGGTGACACACCAAGTGCATGAAGAGTGACCTCTGTCAGGTAGTCTTGTCATTGGAGCTTTGGGGTAAAAGTTGTGGCTCTGAGGATCGCAACAGATCAGCTTCAGACACATGCCCAAAGTGCCAGTCAAGGAGAAGAGCTGTGGTCGTGGGTGGAAAAGGGTCATCACACTGCAAGGCCATGCCAGGAAGCACAGAGTGGCTCACAGTCTGGCTTCAAGGGCTGGATAGCAATTTTGAGATTTTTCAGAAAAATAGGCACAAAAACAAGAACTGGGGCATGCACAGTGGAGGGGCTACACAGCCCACAGCACCATGACTCTTGAGCAAGTCTGACTCGATGCTGAGAGTTCCAGGGGGAGATGAAGGTTCCTGTTTGGGGCACAGCCCCAATTCCATCCATGGGGTAACTGATCCCACTTGGGAGAGCAGCTCATTACGGGTTGCCCTCTGAGGCTCTGCTTTTCTTGGCACCCATGGAAGTTACAGGCTCAAGACACTACACAAGACTTCTGTGCATTACTCCAGAGGACTGAACCTGGGTATTATAAATGCTGATAATCAGAGGTCCCGCAAATCTGAAAATTAGCTATGTTCACGTTGGTGTCCTCAGTCATGAAAGGGAATGAGATAGTCCAGGCAAATACAGGGCTCAGAAACCTTGCAACATGGGCAATGCCACTGTGGAGAGCTGAGCAGGACCCCTTGTGAAGTGTTAAAATACTCAGCGACACAAAACTGAAAACAGAGAAGCTAGGTTTTATTCTGTGGTGAGTTACCCACTGGATATCTGCAGACTGTGTCTCTATTTACCTGTTCTAATCTTATTTTACTGTGTTACAGAATTCAGCTTGGGCTACACACCACTGAGAACATTCCCTTCTTCCACCTCCCCCAGGGCTTTCCTTCCTCAGCATCTGGCACAAAGGCTTCCCTCTTCTGGACCAGGCTGCCCGAGGCCTGTGAAACTGAGGCCCTAAGCATCAGTTCTTTGAAGACCTGCTCCTAGTCCCGTCCCATCAGTCTAAGCTCTTCAAGTCAACCTCTGGCAAAGTCCTCTGCAGTCTTTCACCCCATCTAGCACAATTTCTAACCCATCTACTTAGGGGTACATTTTCATGGCCACTGGGGTGTGAGCCATGCCAACCAGATACTAAGGTACAAAACTCAAGAAGTGCATTTTATTCAAAGTGCAAATAAAAGCCCTGTGTTTTGCCTTCATAGCAGAGCAGTGAAATTTCCAACTTACACTGTAAGACAACCTATTGTGCCTGCACAGCACTAACCATTTACTTTCCCGGGATGAAACTCTATGGACTGACATGAGAGGGCCCCACTTGGCCAACAGAGCAAAGGAGACTTTCAAAGTGGGCAGTGCAAGTCCTCCCCACGGCCCTTTGATCCTGGATTCATCATATTAAAGTTTGAACTTGCCCAGTCCATAAGGGGCATCCTAAGGAGTATACTTCTGAAGAAGGGATCCTAAGGTAACCATAGGATAAAATACCCAAGTCCAAGGGCAAATTTTATCATGCAATATAGTGCAGCCTCCAGGTGGCAATGATGTGTCCAGCAGCTGTGTGTGTGTGTGTGTGTGTGTGTGTGTGTGTGTGTAGGGTAGTGCTGTGAGCCAGAGAGGCTCTATGTGTGTGAAGCAGAGGCTCTGTGTATGAGAAATGTCTGTACTCTCTTCTTAATTTGGCTGTAAACCTAAAGCTGTTATAGAAATAATAAAGTCTTTTTTAAAGTCCCTGCTGTGCCTTTGAATATGCTTCAATCTAGCTGATTGTAGCTATAATTTCAGTTACTTTTAGCTTTTTTTTTTAATAGTAAGGACCTTGACGAACACAAAGTGCTGGTTATAACACACTAGTCTGTTTACCAGACACACATTCACATAGCTACACAGAACAGATATTCTTCAATGTACCTGATTAATGTGCAGGTATGTTCTCTCCTTATGCTTAGTTAAGGGCAAAATAAAGTCAAGCTCACTGAGCAAATGTCCTATGTGCAACTGGACCAAGGATAGGTTAAACTGTGCTTCTTGAGCAAAATAAAGATTGCAGTAACAGATGTCAGAAATTCTAGATGTGTTCCATATACAGTGTTAACTACCAATAGGAGCAAGCCAGGAAAAGAGCATTCAATGCAATACATCTAGGGCTGACATAATTAAGGCAGGATAAAATATCAAAGCCAAAAAAGTACTTTGATGTTGCATGAAACTCAGGCTCAAGCAAATATAATATTGATGGCTTATATGGCTCTCCAAAGTTTGCCATTCACAGTTAAATCCAGAATGAATTCTCAGAGCGTTAAGGTCAGAAAGATCTGTAGGCTTGCATTTCTTTTTCAATGAGTGAAATGTTCAAAAGCATCTCCTAGATGGGTAGTTCCTTTGTCATTCTGAGCCCTGCTCACTGAGCTGATTTCCTGTGTGCCACCGGACCAAGGATTAGTTAAACTTGATTTGAAAAATGTCACTAATGAAACATCAGGCAAAACGGGTAGGGAAATGCAGAAGCATGTGCTGAATAATATTTATGGCTTATATTTATGTGTGTGACTCATATGCTTAAAAGTAAATTCAACCCAAGTGAAAAAGAAAATTACTACTTTATGTGTGACCAAAAATTTGCATAACATTTGGAGGTATTTATAAAGCTCTAGACTATTTCTCAAGTTTGTCATAGAGAAAAAAAGCCCAGTTAATAAAAAATGACAAACCATTTAGTATTAAAATTGCAGTAGCTGGGACACGGCATAGGAAAGCCAGGCTTGGGTCACTCTGCAGTTATGTCCTGTCCTGCTACCAAGTTCACATTACAGATCGAATGAAAATTTTTAAAATTTATGCTCATGCATATGCTAAACCCACAAACTACTATTTTGTATTGATATTGCATTCAGTGGTTTTCTAATGACTGATTTTCATAACATCAAAGTATGAATTCCATTATTTAGATGAACAAATACATACGGATAAGTACCGTGTTTTCCAATATTTTCATGCAGTCTGAGTCAGAGGTCGTATTAACTGCAGAGTCTCTAATTGGTAAAACAGCAATCGCTGCTCCTGTTCCCTGTAATCTACCAGTGTAGATATAGACGACTCTCACCTGCAGTGTCACTGCGGTGTGTTAACATCAAGAATATAGAAAAATGTACGAAGATCTCATTTTTCATTTATAGTATAGAAAACAAAATATGGATTAATTCTAACTATTTCTAGATGCCATAGGTAAGCTGGAATGTTAAATTTAAAAATCTTTTAAAATCTGACATACCAACTCATTCCTTGGAGCTACCATTCAAATGTCTACACAGGGGTCTAGAGTAAGGATGATACCCAAAAACGTGGTGGAAATCAATATAAAATTGATTTACACATTAAATATACGTAGGAACTAGGTTCACAGATGCTCCTTTAATCCTGCTGAAAGCCTACAGTATGGGAATAAATATTCTTGTTTTACAGGTTATTATACTGAGCAGCTGGATGTTGAGTCGAGGCCTCAAAGTTTCTCACAGTAGGCACTTTGCTCTGTGCTCTACTCCTTCTAGATCTTTAATACACCACAATAAAATAGAAGCAGTGTGCAGAGAGGTGAAAAATGAGTGTAGAACAGGGACAAAAGCAGAGAAAAATAGGTGGGGGATCAAGGTGAAAAGTCTCAATTGTTAGTTTGCTCAAAGCATATGTGTGTGTGTGTGTGTGTGTGTGTGTGTGTGTGTGTGTGAGTAATTATTATTTTTGTATTTTAGTAAAGGGTCTACATGGTCTCACTATGTACAGATTAGACTCAATGATTCTCCTGTTTTCAGCCTCCCAAAAGCTGGGATTACAGGCAAATACCACCACGCCCAGTCTCAATTGCTGTCTCAGAGCGCCCCGGGGGCAGGGCTGGCACTCCACACCCGGGGATTAAACCCTGGCCACTCAATCTGCGTAAGCAGGCCCTTTAATCTGCTGAGTTATTTGCCCCGTCCTTTCACAACTTACATTTTAAAAAAATTACAGCACAGTGTGCTCGTCAGTCTCCGCAGTGGCCACGACTCTAGACCCACACTACCCAGGTCGGGAAGAGGTCCATTTGTGCTCTGAATACACCTTACAGTGCAGCCCCAAGAGATGCTGCAGCGGTGACAGTGTCTGACTTCTCCACTGGGTCACCAAGGCACCACCCTGAGCACTCGCTTTCCACCGCACTAGCCACCCTGGGAAAGTCAGCTGCCACGCAAGGAAGATGCTGAAGCAGGTCTCGGGAGAAGTCCTGCGCAGCGCAAGCAGGGACCAGGTGGTGGCCGTGGCCCAGCGCGGATGTGGTCTCTAACATGAACCAAGCCTTTAGAGGCCACCAGGCTTGGGCAACTGCTTCAGAAGAGAACATAATTCCTGTAATTCAGCTAAGTTAGCCTTGAATTTCTGACTGAAAGAAACTGTGAGATCACAAATGCTTACATTTCTTTACTTCAAGCTTATATTATACAATAATCACTAGTTCAAGAACAGGAACACAAATTAACTGACATCTGATTTGTTAGTTAAGATTATTAAGAAAGATAACAGAATGCAAAGTTACCATATGCTGTTATTATACATGGCAAGAAAAATAAAACAAATGCTCTTGGTTTGAAGGAGTTGCCAGCCTGAATATCAACAAACTTTTAGGACAGTTAATTAACAAGGACAGGAAAATCACTCTTGCCCTCCAGGTCATGGTGTTTATACCATATCTGTAGTTCCTGGGCCAGGCAGGACAAGAGTGCCATATGCATTGCATATGAATTTCTACTGCTTCACTTTGGTCAATTTTTTAAATTTTTTTGGACTTGTTTCCTCAAGGACAAAATCTAGATAATGAATTAATAATCTATATTAAATGATATCTGAACTACATAGAGCTTTGATTAACAGATAAAAAGTTATTATTGTTATTATTGTAGTTGTTAAAATATCCATGGAATCCTGCCTAGAGTTAGACACTATGCCACAAGATCACCTAATTATTACCAATAAAATAATCACATGATACAATGAAATGCCTATATTTATTTTGCAAAGGCTTTATTGTGACAGTTTTAGCTCATGAAATTCATGAAGATTCATATTTACAAGGCAAAGGGAATAGGAAGTATGAGGGAAGAATTGTTAAGAAGAACAGCAAATTTAGGAAGACCGCAGGAAAATAAATCTGAGTCATGGCTCGCCAGACTCCTGTCCAGTGCAGGTGCTGGCTGGAACCCTCTGGTGTGCTCACACCAGCCATACTCCAGGACAGCTGGCACACAGCCGCTCTCCAGCGCTGCATTCCCAGGATCCTTTGGATTCCCATAAATTACTTAAGGATCCCAAGAGCCTTGTGCCATGTGGGCTAAAGTGATTGATGCTCACAATGTTATGCATTAAAATAACAATTTCATGATGTGTGCGTATGGACAGGACAGTTGAGATAGACAATGCCATGCTTCTACATAAATCTATGAGAGGCAAGATTTGCACTAGTGGTGGTTAGACAGGATATTATGTCGGCTTCTAGTACTATGGACAACCACTAGGAAAATAACAAGGTAGAAAGTATTAATTATTGAATCTTTGGTATAATTCAGGTATAAAAAATGAGATACATAAACAGCTACACTCTCTTAATTTACTGATAAGAGACATCTGCTATAATAATGTCTGCAAGTATCATGTCATGTATGCACCTTGTACAATACCAAAACATTATGAAAACAGTTTGCAATGTATTAATTTATTGAATCCGTCCTGTTAAGGTGTCTTAAAACTGTCTCATTGATATTTGTACTTCAATAAAATAAAAAATAAATAAATAAATAAAAAATAACAATTGTGGTTCTATTATGTTAATACAAGTAGTAGATCTTATAAAAAGTTAAAAACTCTTTAAAAATATTAGAGAAGAGTGGCACTATTCTGCTTCACAAATATTTTTAATACCTGGGTTAGCTATCTATATTCTCAAAACTTGCTTCATTAGCTACCACACCATGAAGCTTCTGGAAAACTCCATTGTTTACTCATGAGAGAATGACAGTGCAAAAAGGAAATAAATCTGAGTATCATTATAGATATATTTTTGTAAGTATTATGTATTTGGCACAGGGTCTCACTGCCCACATAGCTCATACTCATAGTGATACTCCTGTTTTCAGCCTCTTCAGCACTGGGATTATAGGCGTGCACCACATTGGGTCACAGTGGCCAGCTTGGCAGGGCTAGCATGCATGCGGTACCAGGGATTGAACCCAGGTCCTTGCACTTACCTAGATAGGTGCTTAGACTACAGAGCTATCTATGCCACCCATAAATATAGTTTTTATTTCATGGATCTATAGGCTGCTCAGGTCATGTTTTGAGAACTAGTTGGCCATACCATTTATGAATCAAAGAACAAAGATTTTTAAAAATTAAAAATTTTGTTGGCCCACGTATGCAGCATGTAATTTTTATATTCCATGTGAGGGCCTGGTATGAGTACAGAGCACATGTTATTTCTTTTACTTTCCCCTCCTCTCCCTCCCTCCTCCTCCCATGGCTTGGTCTCCTTCCAGGTAGGAAGCAGAATCTTCAATGACTCATTCTCCCAAAGCTTTGCCTATAGAGCCTGTATATTTTTCAAATGAGCACTGAAAATGCTCCTACAGGAAATAAAATATAGATTACCAGTGAATTAATCCTCACTATGAACATCTAACCATTATGGAATTATATGTTCTCTGGACACATCATCTCATTTAATTTTAATAACAGTATATTACTCTCAGCCTCACAGATGCAGAAGCTGATGCTTAGATGTAGCTTGCTGGTGGCAGCCCTGGCTGTGGACAGAGGGCAGGCTGGCCTGAATGCTCTATAAGCTCCTGGCCATTGAGGAAGGAGGGGAGCAATCCTAGATCTTGAGCTATTTATCCTGTCCTAAAAGAATTATGACCAATTTTCCATACAACACCATACAATGCTAGAAGGATGTGAGTCAGGAGGATTCGTGTTCAGAACAAGTACTTAATACTTTCTGGGAGTAGTTCATTCAGTGGGTAGTGAGCTGGAACACAGGTGGAGGTTTCCAAGAATGTGCACCTCTGTGGCAGAGAATAATCAGAATAGGAGGCAGAGAGCCCAGGAGAAAGGATTGGAGTGTGCTGTGTGAGGGAAAGCCTGTCCACTGAAAAGAGCAAGCTAGGGAGGAGTGAAGGACCACTGCACAGTCCCTGAGTGCCATGCTCCACTGCTGGTGGCGGAGGTGCCTTGGTGCTTGGCCTACCTAGGCAGAGGTGACCCTTGCCCCTTCGAACCTTCACCCCATTAACAGCCAGGCAAAGCTGCAAGGCCCTGACTGCTAATCAGTACCATGCTGGCTTCTTTTCCTCAGCCAGTGGGCTTGACTTCCATAGGCCACATAGGCAATGCCTCCAGCTGATTAAATGTGATCCCATTGGGCCACAGAGATGGCTCAGTGGAATAAGCGCTTCACTGGCAAGTGCAAGGGCCTGAGTTCAATCCCTTGTTCTGCAAGAAAAAAAAAAAAGCGATCCCACACATATCCTTTAGTCCCACACATTTTGCCTAACGCAGACAATGAAAATACTTGTATTCCTGTGTGAGAATGTGGGGTGGAGTGAAAGGCTGCTGGGTCAGGAATCTAAAATGCAATTCAACTAGAGTCATATCACTAACTTCTATTAGTCTTACACACTTCAGCTTAGGCATTTCCCAAACACTCTATGCTCCATGCATTGAGAGACACCAGACAGGGATCTTGGAGGATTTATTTCAACATTAGAGTTGATTAGTTTACAAAATAGCATGTTGACGGGAATGCCAAATCTCTGCTTCTGAAAGTTCCTTCCCTGTTGAGGGACACCAGCTACTCCCCCTGAACACAAGCAATAAATGGGACTGGAGCGCTGGAAAGAGGAACTCTGCTAGGATAACCACGCCCCTTCCTTTTGTCGCTTGGAAAGGAACCACCCACAGGAAAGAGGATTCTTCTGCAGGCATACGTATTTCATCCAAAAGTGTGTTCACAATTATGAACCCCATCTCTGATATTTTGGTTTCAAGTCTGCCTCACCACTTCTCTTTATCACTTGTTCAGACTGCAGGCAAAGAAAACTTGTGTTTTTTACTGAGTACCCTAAAGATTAATGGTGCTGATTGTTATAATGGTTTATAAAGAAGCAAATAGCATGAGAATAAAGTGGTGATAATTTCCAGAATTCTGAATCTTGGGAGGCTAGTTGTAGAATATTTGATTCAACTGAGCAGATTGTTTGGAACATCGGAAAGATTTTTTTTTCTATCTAAAAAGTATGTAAGCTGTCAGGATTTAGGGACTATGAAAACAACTGGAAAAGCAATCCCAAAGGCTTAGTTCCACAATGCTTGCAAGTATTACAAGTCTCTTAGCAAATTTAAATTTTTCATTATCTAAAACCTCTCAGCTATGGTACTTTACTAAAAACCAACAAAAAAACTAAATAATGAGAATTTGTGCACAGTTTTCCAGGAAACATTAGGTGTGTTGAAAAATTTATATAAAGTTCATTTTTGGGTTCTATAGAGTAAACTTTTTGAGAGTGGTGTGAAGGTTAATCTTGGTTTTTCATGAAGTGGGTGTGAGCAATGCTTAAATTAGCCTAGGAGGACATGTGAAGGCGTGTCATGGGGTGTGATGCTGGGTGACACTGGGCCCACATGCTTCTTCTCCCTGGATTTTTCTCTGCTTTGCTTCCTGGATGTCTCTACCCCTTCCAGCATGTCACCTCTGGGTAGGAGCTGGATAACACTAGTCAGCAATCGTGAGCCCAAATCATCCTTTTCTCTGTTAAGTTGTGCGTGTCAAGTATTTTGCCCTCGTAAAAGAAGGGTGGACAGCACAGGACATTTTCAAATTAGTATGCTGTCTTCCTTAAGTGTTACAGAAAATGTACTTTTAAGTCACTATTCCACAGGTGGGTATTTAGAAGTCTCAAGCTCCTTTAAACTCTTGGAAGTACTTCTGAGAGTACAATTAAAAATGATTTTGGAAAAAAAGATTATATTATTGACCACATGCCACCTTGGAGAGGACACACCAAAGTCCTGCATTCAAAACATCTGTAATTACTGAATGCATATTGCATAAAATCAATTCATTGCCATTTGCCCATCTCTGACAAAACTGAAAAAAAGGGGATACAAGTGCAGGACTTTGTATCTATATATACAAAGTAGTTAGGATAGATGTACACCTACTTTCTCTTAATTCAATGAGAAGAAAGATTTGTACTAATAGTGTTTGGACAGGGTATCAATGTCTGCATCTTATACTATGAATAACCACTATGAAGACAATAATAAGCAGTGTATTAATTGTTGAACTGTCCTACTAATCAGTTTTGAAACTGTCTCATTGCGATTTATTTCTCAACAAAATTAATAAAAACATAAAATAAAATAAATTCAGTTACAGAAAGCATCTGCAAAATTTAAAACTTATGAAACTCATCATAGCAAACGTTATCAGGTGAACTGTTCTTATTATAAAATACATCCTTATATTATTAGAATCTGATTGAATCAGATTCTAATTCAGCCCAGTGGCTGAAGCTGGGATAGTATCAGTGGCAATACATAGATACTCTTTTTAAGTACCTCACTTTGCATTGTGAATCTTGAAAATATCAAAATGCCACTAGTATAGGACAATTGGACTAAGATTTTTACTTTTGTGTCATTCTAGATAATGGCAAAATTACCCAATTCAGTTTTACTACTAGCTTTTTTAAAAACTAAAAATCCTTTCACTACCAAAATGTAAAGAATTGTCTTTTCATTTCTTTCTCTGAATTAAACTTACAATAACATCATGTCAAAATATAACCAGTGAAATTATATAAAAATTCTTTAACAAATTAAACACAGATTGACAAATTGACAAGAAATTTTAAGATGAGTCTTTTAATTTTCCTAAAGAATATTTCAAATTATGATATAAATGCAAATAGCAACTCAGAAAAACATCACATTAGTTTTTCTTTTTGTTTTCATCAATGTAGCAAATAGATGAAGACTTCTCTGCATTTCAATTTTTAGGATTTATCCTACTTAGCAGTTAGTGGACTGGAAACTCATAACTCCAGTGCATTTAGAGTTTGATTTATTTTTTTTTAACAATTTGATAGGCTTTCTACAGTGTCACAGCAGAGAAGCAGGCAGAACTAAAAAGGGAAAGGGACTTTATTATAGAGGGAAAGGGGCTTTATAATCTTGGAGGACACTGAGAGAATCTGAGGAGGATAAGGAATTCTCTGGATTGGAACAAAGGGAGGCTGAGGCTTATATGGCCTTTTGCCAGGGGTGGGGTTTGAGCGGGGTGTTTAGATACACCTGAGGAGCTGATTGGGGCCTTCCCTGAGGTGGCAGGAAAGGTGAAAGGAAGTTGCACCCTGGGCTGAGTTGGAGAAGAAGGGGGGAGGCGGTCTCTGGGAAGAAAAACTGTGGTTTTAAGGGCCTCAGCCATATTGGATGACCACCATAATAATTCAGCAATTCATACTAGGGCCATAACCTATCACAATTAATTTTAGGTATTTAATAATTAGAAAAGCTTTAATTTGAAGAATACATGGTGATCCACTGAAGTCCTCAAGTTAGGTAAAAAGTTAAATAAAACTTGTCTGAGTTTAAATTATCAGTGTAGAGAATTTATTTGATTGTGGGAATTGCACAAGAGTTAATTCATAGAAATGCAGCTTTCTATTAGCCAAAAGAAGAAAAAAATCTTTAGTATTTTAATTTTTTAACTTTGAGGACTTAGGACATTAATAGAGTAAAAAAGTGAAAAATTATAAAATACAATGAATAAGCTCTTAGATTGTATTGAAATATGGTTTGGGGTTTGACCCAAAATGAAGTGATTCATGCAAACATTTATAGTGATTGTAAATCTAACTTTTAAAAGAATTTGAATTAACATACATTCTCACACTTCACAAAGGTTATTGATTCACTTTCTTTCATTAAAAACAAATTTTCACCTTCACATTCATTACGAAAGTTTTCAGTATCCAGTTTTGCCTACTAACCTGTAAACACAAAAGGAAACAGAATGCTACGGGCTGACAGCGGGCCAAATCCAGCTCCGTGCTGCACTTGTGCAGGCTCTGCATCCAGAGCCGCGGACAGGGGTGTCCTCAGGGCGACACTGCCCTGCGAAAGAGATCTGAGTTCCTGTGAATCTGTGCATGTTGCAAAATTGAAAATGTGCGCCATCTTTCCATGTCATTAAAAAATGAAATTATTTCACAAATCTGTAAAGCAGAAGGCCCACCGGAAAGCCATGCAAACAGAAAGGAGAGCAAGGTGAGGTACGGGATCCTAACAAAGTATCTATAGAAGCCTCCTGAGCCTGGAGCATGGGTGTCAGATACTCTTGGCAATTTTCACGTCTGCCAAGCATTCAAGACTTTATAATCTACTCATCGTAATGGGGAAAATTGATGTGTAATTAAGTTTTCAACAGTGTGAAACAGGGTGAGCACCCTAAGATAGTGTTCATTAAGAAAATAGGAGCCAGGATCTACAGGTATTTTAGTGGTGTCACACTTGGGGATCTTGGCTGTATGACTTGTGATTCACTGATATGCTACATCATGTTTCTTCAGTATAATACAGATGTTCTTTTTGTGAATGTGGATAAAAGCAAATATAGAAGCATTATAGTGCCTATGTCCCCTGAGATACTGTGACCTATCACTGGCTTTCAATGACAGTCTATACCAGGGGGTGGCAAGCTTATATGGCATGCATGCTCCAGCAGGTTGTTTGTAATCACGGAAAGCTCTAGAAGATTTCCCATCAGTAGCCTAACCCACTTCTCCCAATTGCTAACTAAATAATTTGGTATGAGCCTTTTGAACTTTAAATTTATTTCTTAATCACTAAAATGACATTCTTCCTCAGAAAATGGACTTAAATTTCTTCTGAGAAATATGCCCAAGTCACTTTAAAATTGTGTAACTATTCTTATTTTTAATATAAAATGAGAGCATTTGCTGTAGGTATGTGTGTGCATGCACGTGTGCATGTGCGTGTGTATGTGTGTGTATGTGCTCACAAACCCTGCAGAAATTTAAGAATATTTCTATCCAGATACTTTGAAAAGTCCATGGCAATCATCCTTCTGGAATTTTCCGTTTAATCTTTCTTTCTGCTTTTTTTTTTTTTTTTTTTTTTTGGTACTGGGAATTGAACTCAGGACCTTGCCCTTGCCAGGCAAGTGCTGTGCACCTGAGCTATATTCCTGGCTCAGTTTAATTTTTTAACATGATTGAACATCCTCTGTTTGGTTGTTTCATTATTAATTAAAGATAATTTAAAAGTTAATTCTCACACAATCATTAGGCATTCAGTCTCCTGCATTTCTGATACGTGTATGCCTAGAAGACTTGGAAGGGCATTTAACTCTAGCAGTTACTTGGATGGCCAGTATTATTCTTCAAGGAACTATTTGTCTACCTCTATATCATGCACTGAGGAAGGCTGTCAGTAGAACTACTGAAAAATAATCACATAATGTGGAAGGATTCCTTCACTCTTTTCCTTTTCTATTAGGTGTGTTTGAAGATAAGCTGGCAAATATTTGCAAAACAAAAACATGGAATGGAAAGGTGAACCCTGGAATTCAGTTTGTTTCCCAATAGCTTGTTACTGCCTTGCAAAACACAACAGGGTGCTGGATCTGGTGCTATTCCAACTCACAAAGGTCTGTGTCATTTTCCTTTTGCTGGACTATCATTAAGATTGGTAATGAAATCAGGAACACGCTAGGGTTGGCTGGTTATGGAGCTTTGGATCCAGTGTCTATAGTTAGGCTCATCATGGGTTTTGAATAGCATACACAGAAGGAAGAAGAGAGGCTTCCTGTAGAAATAGCCTTTAGGCTTTCCAGGGATTGAATTCTGCTAATCACACTGCACAGAGGAATGGGTGACTGTCTTGCTCTTGTCTTCTTACATTTGAGGGCAATCAGGGTGGCTAACTTTAAATGCATGTATTTCTGAGTGTGAACTGAGTAGAGCACTTAGACAGACTGGCTTACCAACAGCTGAAGTGATTTGTATGTACACTCCTATATGAAGTTGGGTAGTTGACTGTTAGTGAGTTTGATGAGCTGACCTCCTGTATTTTGGTCTAATTGCTAACCTTCACTGTATTTTCCTATGCAAATTATTTTTAAATAAAATAATTTATGCAGATTATTTTTAAAAGGAAAAAGTAGGGGAAATACATTGTTTTGGCACGCATGCACATATGCATGTGTGTGTACCATTGTTAGGAGTTTAACTGTTTCTGAAGATATGGATTTACTTCTATTGAATAAGACAGAATATAGCTTTACCATTCTTCCTTACCAGTTAGCAGAACTTCAAGCTCTGTATATTCCTCTTTAAAGTCTCACTCTTTGGTGGTTAATATTTACACGGGCTCCTTATTGGAAGTTCTCCTACTGAGCCCCTTGGACTGAGACACCTTCTAGAGGCACATGTGGAGTTCTGTACCATCAGGCTGCTTAAATTACCCTCAGAGCACAGAAATTATATTTATCTTAGTTTCTAGTGGCTGAGAATAGTTAAAAGGACATGGCGATTATAGTGAAAGTTCCACAATTGTTCACAGAAGATGTGGGCATTCCTTTTATTCTGCATTCCATTTTTCTAGACATTTGGAATATACATAGTAGAGTTTGGCAAAGAATTCATGTTCAGGTCAAACCAAGTCAAGTGGGACCTGCATGTTGGACCACCTTGTGTTAGAATTGTTCTGATCCAACTTAGTATTTCATAAACTCTTGGCTACATTTATTGTAGGTATATATAAAATGAGGTCCTGCATCACTTACTGTTCCCATAAAGGCCCACAGGAAAAATTTCTCACATGTTGGAGAGCCTCATTTGTATCCTTTGGACACTGACTCTGTAACTGAATTTGTCTCTTTTGCTGAGTTTGTGGTTACAAAGCACAGAGCCAAATTTACAAACCACCTCAGGACTTGGCTGTGTGGTGAAGGCACAGATTTATCTAAATCTTTTTTTTTTCTCTAAAATTATCTAGAAATGTCTCATACATTTGCATATTTTTAGAATTAATGTAATACAGGCATTTTTGTTAGATACCTTGGATATTTTCAATTCAGAAAGAAGAGAATAATTTTTAAAGATTTGTGTGTGTGGCTGTTAGACACATAGTGTGTGTACACAAACTTGTTTGAATTATGTATGTCATTTCTCTACTTCATTCTAAGTAAGTTAAACAGCTACAAAATTAAAGTGTGGTCTACAAGCTAAAGGGGCCTGTGCCTTTGGAGCATAACTGTGAGATATGGTGTATCTAGTTCCCACTCCAGTCTGCAAATGGGCAGAAGAGGGCATCAGATGGGTGTGGAGGAGAAAGTCTGGTCCCCTTGGTCATCAGCTGTTACAAAGGGAATTGAACATCGTGATCTTGAAAAAAATGGCACCATTGGAAGGACAGCAGTGCTAGTGGATATACTATATGTGTTTGGGAAAATGTCACCTTATAGAAGGGAACATTAGAGGCTTATCTTTCAATTTTTACTTAAGCATGCATGCAAGTTCAGCAGTGGAGGATTCATTCAACAAACTGGAACTGTAGGTGGCAGGAGGAATCTGAGGAGACATACACACACAGTGGCAGCGCCTGATGGAGACTCTCTAGGGGTAAAGACAGAGAAGCACACAGGGTGGAATCAGGGAACGGCAACTACAAACCCAAACAAAACAAGAATTCCAAGAGGAAAAGTTGGAAGGGATGCAGGACCCAGTAAACACAGCCAGGGATCAGAAGATAAGTTTACGAATGGAGTTAGGGCATTCTGCAGTTTACTGAGGCAGTAATTTTCAATTTTCTAGTTTTTTGATTTTAGAAAATGAAATAATTTAGTATACTTTAAGTATACCTTATCTGAGGATCCCTAAATTGGATTTTAAGGTCTAATTGGAATGTAAAATATAGGTTTGACTTGATGAAAGATGCTCTGCCGTTTCTCCACAATACTTTGAGAAGTGGTTCTCTGGGGGCAATTGAAGTCTTCTGTTTTCAGGAATTAATACGTTTAAGTCAAGTGGTTTGTATAAGGCATAATTACAGGTTCAATATATTTTATCTGAAATGCTCAGGACCATAAGTATTTTCAATTTCAGGGCTTTTTGGACTTTTGGAACTTTTGCACAGCATGGTGAGATATCTCAAAGAGAGAGCCCAAATCTAAATAGAAAACTCATTTATGTGTCATCAGAGTATAAACACAGGAATGGAAGGTAATGCCTTACGCTTAGGATGGGGTCTATAGGGTTCCACTGCATAGATTGGACTGGTACTGATCCTGTTTACAGCCTCCCAAGTGCTGGGATTACAGGTGCACCCTATCATGCCCAGTCTGAGTTACTGGGGCCAACACAGCAGGCCCAGGGATAGAAGACATGGCCCCTGCACCTGCTTTCAGGTGCTCTAATCTACTGAGCTATTTGCCTGGCCCTGCCGTACAGCATTTTTAGTTTGTATAAGTCTTGATTGCAACCCTAAAGTCATGGTGGAGTATTCCATGCAATCAGGCCTACATTCAAAAAGTTTGAAATTTTTGAGTATTTCAGGTTCTTGAGCTAGTAATGGTAAATCTACAATTTATTTTAGAAGCCACTTTATATTTAAATGTTCCATATTTTAATCCACTTTGTATACCTATGTGGTAGAAGTAAGAACAGTGACTGGTTGCTTATTGTTATACTTTGCATTTTTTTCCCCAAGAAAAGAAATAAATACAAGTTGTTACATTTATGTTAATTTTAATTTCTAAACCACAATTTGAAAATAGTAAGTATACAATTAAATATAGAGCTACTAGAATTACTAATGTAATAATATTTATAACTC
The DNA here is from genome assembly GCA_004027165.1 of Ctenomys sociabilis. NCBI lineage: Eukaryota > Metazoa > Chordata > Mammalia > Rodentia > Ctenomyidae > Ctenomys > Ctenomys sociabilis. The sequence goes on along the minus strand of PVKA01010214.1, from coordinate 43,674 downwards.
TGATACTACCTAGAGTTAACATCAAACATGTAAGTGTTTTGCCTATTTGGGAATTAAACTAGTAAATAGCTAATCAAATATATCCTGTGTGTTTTATTCTGTTTTTAAAGAGTTAAATATTTTCAAATATGAATTTAACGATGAAAAATTTTTAATAGGAGTGAAGTAAGAGGATGTACCAGGATATATCATTAACTTTATCTTTTCACTTTTTTCCATTTTGTCTCATATGCAGCTGGGATATGTAGCAATCCTACTGTTTTAAGCCTCTCCAACACTGGGATTTCAGGCCTGCACCACCACGCCTGGACTTGGTTTCTGGCTCAGTGCGCCCCAGGGCCAGGGCCGGCAGAGCACACGGGACCAGGGATCAAACCCTGGACACTGCAATCATTAACTTTAAATTTGGGGTCTTGAACAGTTTAGATAAAGAATGAAACATGTCTAAGTTGATGATCAAAGTGTACACATTGACAGTCATTTTTATGCCTTTAATAAATATACAACATGAAGGAGTATTTTTCTGAAGCACTATATTCTTCACCAAATAGTAAACCAGGCTGAGTCACTCTTGGATTCTATGATGAATGTGAAACAAAGATGCTAAAATATGAGTTCCCAAGGTTTTCCTTCAATGAAAATAAAGCCAAGGTGATAACCTGATGAATTGGTCCAGTAATCTTAGTAAAGATTTGATGTTAATGAAATTAAAAAGACACAGAGAAAACATATTTTAATTATTTTAATAATATGACTAAATTGTATCAAAAGTCTACAGCAATAGGGTAGTAACAATTTTATAATTATCATTTAATTTTGTTCTTTTCACAGGGAACTTTTGGTTATGCCACAGAAAGATAATAGCCATTCTTGGCTCATTCGAACACTATATATACTACAGCAGTTTTACTACCAAACGGTATATTTTTATACCTTTTTTATGTTTTTCTTATGAAACTGGATTTCACTTATGAGGGTGGTGTTTCTTCCTTGTGTTTTCTCAATCTTGAATAACTTCGTTTAACAGTTTTATATGACATTTTCCAAACTGTCACTGACATGCTCAACATTTACAATTTAGTTCTTTCTAGTAGGAAAGCACAGAGACCATGTAAGGGTAGACAGGGGACACTACTCACTTTTCCCCTCCCACTGACTGATTTTCACCAGACAGCGTGCATCCAGTGCCCAGTGAGCAAGAACAAAAGCAATGAAGAGCAGAGAGCTAATGTACAGGAGTGTAAATGCTATGCTTTGCTCTATAAGTCAAGTTTTAAGTTTTCTTTTCTTAAAAATTTTATTCTTTTTAATGAGAAAAAGATAAAGTAGCAATAAAACAGTTTCAAAACAGGTTACTAGGGCAGTTACAATAATTAACACATTGCATATTGTTGTTTTCATAGTAGTTATTCAGAGGACAACATGCAGACAAGATACCTTGTCTAAATAATATTAGTACAACCTTTCTTCTCATTGAACTAAGAAAAATTAGCTGTATATCTATCCTAACTATCTTGTATATACATACATATATATTTTTTCACTACAAAATGGTTCTTTATTTATATCTCCTCTTTTTTTTTTTCTTTGTTTTGTTAGAGATGGGTGTTCCATTGCAGTTTGAGAAACTATATTTAGAGAAGTATTTAAAGGGCCTTTTCATATTTGATGCCAGTCCAAAGATTGTAGGTACTTAAATTCAGTAAAATAACCCAATATAGTCCAATAGTCCATAATAGTAGTGAGTTACCATCACAACTGGCAATTGTCCCAAGTTGTTGACTTGAACCTTTTATAGCTCAGCACATTAATATAGCTTACTTTTCATATCTCGTAGTTACACTTTTCTGCTGGATGGTTAAGACCAAGTTAAAGCAAGACCTATATAACTAAAAATGTAACTTTTGCTATCTGATAAGGTCAGTCAAATCCCCTCAGGATTTACCCTGGAACTATGTACAGCACCTTGTGGATCTTTTGTCAGTGTCAGCCATCTGGATGAGTCATGGCCATTGTTTGACCAATTTGCTCTCTGTGAACTCCTGAGAGTATATTTTCTCTCTAGGTGACTCTCCTTAGACATACTATGCATCATCAATCACTTTCTTCTATGACCCAACAATCTACTTGATCAGAAAATTTGGGACACCATTGAGTTATAGGATGTCACAGCACAGGTTCTCTTAGGTCCTGAGTCCTCATTGACCTGAGTCCTCATTGACCTTTGGCTACAGCCAAAAGATTGGCTATCTTTTTAGCCCATCTATCTGTCTAAATTTTAGTTTGCAAACTTTAGTTGTTAAGCAATCAGAAGAGCAGCTTATTGACATTATTATCCTGTAACAGAGGCAATTAAGCTTAGCATTACTATCTGTCTGAATAACACACACCTTAGACATAAAATGAAACTGCTATTTTCCAACAATCATGGATGTGCTAAGATGTAAATCCTTAAGGGCCAGACAAATAGCTCAGCAGGGTCAGGGGTTCGATCCTGGGCCTGCCATTCTAGCCCTGCACCTGGGCTGCGCTGACACAGCAATTGATACTGGGAGTGGTGGTGCACACCTGTAATCCCAGCTCTTGGGAGGCTGTAAACAGGCAGATCACTATGAGTCTGATCTAGCAGTGAAACCGTGAACACCCTATAGACCCTTCCCTAAAATACATATACAAAAAATAATAATAAAGTGTAAACCCCTATACAGAATATTTAAAAAACAATTACACATTTTTACACAGATACTTAGAAATCAAACCATATTCAACATTGTAGCAGTATAATCCTGCTACATTTTGTTTTCTTATCCTTTGTTTACTTTTATTACCTTTTTCTAAAACATATATTTACTTTAAACAGAGTATGCCAATGATTAATATGTTATTAGAATCATTTAGAAAACCAAAATAACAGGTATTTTAAGCATGGTTTTAGTATTATTGTTGTCTGCAATACAGTTGCTTAGTTCACAGATATTAGCATATATAGTTAATCAGGGTGAGAATTCTATCCATGAACTGCTATTTTCAAAAACCTCATGGAAGTTTTCAGTTTTCTATGCAAGTTTCAAGAAAGAAGTTCGTGGATATTATCTGAGATTGTATTTTCTCAGTGCAGTCTCTGCCAGCTACTATAAAATACAGGCTTTCATCAAGCTAATATAATATTTTTACCATTCATATATTTTAAGCAGATCCATGAAAAACACATCAAAGATCAAAGCAACAATGACTCCCTTTTCAGGGACTGAGGGTAGAGAGGTCACATCAAATGTGACTCATCAACCAGAAGCCTTAGTTTGTTGTAATACTGCATTTCGAGGCAGCTTACAAAGGGTGTCTGTCCACCTTAGGGACACTATGCTAGGTGCATGTGTACACTGTACTTTCCTGGGCACCTCCAGACAGTAGAGAGGAGCCACATCTCTAAGAAGGATGGTTTGGCTGAGTTCACCAGCAATGGATTTCTCTCTCTCTCTCTCTTTTTTTTTTTTTTTTTGTGGAACCAGGGATTGTACTCAGGGCCTTGTGCTTGCCAGGCAAGCGCTTATCCTACTGAGCTATCTCCCCAGCCCCTAGTAATGGGTTTCTAATCTTACAGGAACAGTGTCAGATATCAAAAAAAAATATTCCTCCAAAAATGAAAGATAAAACCTTTAGCATATCTTACGGAAATCTAAAAATCTTGCAGTAGTGCTTTGTAGTAAAATCCAACCAGTATTTTTATCCAAATATTCAGTGATGCCACCTAATAATTACCCAGAGATTGTGGACTTGTCATTTGAAGAGGGCTAAACTGGGAGGAACAAACTGAAGAGCAGGCTGAACTTCTACTCAGGCATGGAGCACAGAACAAAAATCAAGAGTTCAGCAAGGCATCCCTGGATTCTCAGCCTGGCTCACAATGCAGCCTGCCCTTGGCTATAGAAAGTCACAGTGCTTCATTTGGAGTCTAGATATTGTACACACAGCAAAGAATTCACCCACTTATTGATTTGGGGGAAAGAATATGGCAGAATTTAGAGAGAGATCAAGATAAGATGAAAAGCCCATGCTTTCTTTTTATTGGCATAATAATTTACAGTATAATGTGTGGCTTAAATAGAAGCTTCCACTTCTCATCAAATCCTATTGATTTTCTTCACCAAATACAGAGCAGGGCATAAGCCTGGAAGACATCTCCTTCATCGCAGTAATAGTGGAGACAGGAAGTGCATATGTTTTCAGCCAAACCACAACTGCATTGTGAGACTTCATGCACCACTAAGCTCCATCCAGTGTGAATGTTTTGCACTCCTTAAAACTCTTTCTGCCAAGTGTAAGTTAGGGTGCCACAAATCATTACTACTCTGAAAATGAAATTTATCTAGACTTGGTTGGACAGAAGATATAACAAGTCAATGATTTGCCCCATTTAATTCCTATCCTTTCTAATCTTCCACATACTTTATTCAGTCCATTAGTTTAAAAAAGAAAAACAGCATGCACATAATTACGAATAAAACATCGTATCTTTTTTTCTTAAAAGTTATGCAGTGAGATTACCTTTTGCATCTTCCCAGTATAGAAGGGAAAAAATTGTTTTAATGGCCAGAATGCAATCCACAGAGTAAAATACTTTAACAGAGTTATCTGTTTTTGAAAATACAAGTATAGTGGTAGTTATTTCCACAAGTGAACTTTAAAAGGAAGGTGCCATTTGGTTGTATTTGACTTGGTGACATTTTTAGGCTGTCATTACCTACAGAAATAAGTAACCAGTATCTCAACATGAATGAGTGCTAAGTAACCTTTAGAAAATGTTTTTTCAGAATAAGGTTTTCTTTCTCTTGCCATTTTTTGAATAAATTTTACCCGGATTAAAAAATATGATAAAAGAACTAAAAGTATTCTCAGCCATGAAGGAAGGCAATCATTTTTCTCTCACATATCCCTTAGGGATAGGAACTCTGTAACTGGTAGTTAACATGCAAATTACATTTATAATTCCTGGCTATCAAAAAGTTGATTTATTTTTTTCATTTTGGATGCAATTAGCATCTTTTAAATTTCTAACACTTATGACAATTTTTAGGGCTGACCAAATAGCTCAACAGATTAAAGTACCTGCAAGCAGGCACAGGGGCCAAGGGTTTGATCCTCAGGACTGCTGTGCTGGCCCCTGCCCCTGTGCCATGCTGAGTCAGTGATTGAGACTGGGCATAATTCCAGCTCTTGGGAGGCTACAAACAGGTGGATCACTATAAGTCCGATCTAGTAGTGAGACCCTGAGCACCCTGTAGAACCTTCCCTAAAAAACAACTTTTTCCAGGGCTGGGAGTCAACCCAGGGCCTACCTATGCTAGAGGAGTATGTTTCTACTGAGCTGAACCCTCGAGTGACAGCCGATCTTTATAGTGGAAGATTTACACAAATCTGCAAAACTCAGTACTTCTCATTGAGAAAAATGTCATTTATTAGAAATGTTATAATATGTAGCAATAATTCAGCACACACAATTACCAAAACCAGTGGAAATCATGCAGTTCCATTGGTTCCCTAAAGCCTTTTCAGGTGGAACCATTCCCACCATAATATACTGTTTTCTTGAAAATTTGTCCTGAGTGGTGACTCTTGCCAGCTGTGGCTTCTGGTGGGTTTGCCCAGGTGGGAGGAGCAGCACGACTTCAAGAGATGAGAGAGCCAGAACAGCAAAGCCAGAGCATTGAGCCTCATGCCCCCGAGCTCTGAGCACATCAAAGTGGGCTTGGATGTGCATCTGGATGCAGCCCTTGATGCCTGGCTAGTCCTCCCCACCATGTGGCCCTCTCCGCATCTGTGTCCCACTGACAGCTCAATTGCCTTGCCCTTTCAGGTCCTGGGTGGCAACAGGTGGAAGCACCCCGGGGTCCGAGCGCCTTTTGCTCACACTATGCTGCCTAACATCTGAACTCATGTGGAGTCTAAAACGGAGATTGTGAGAATGAACTGTGCAGCTCAGGACATTAGGAATGATGTTTTTTTTTTTCTTTCATTAGTAAATAAAGGTGAGAATTGAAAAGCTAAGGTTTCCTTTTGAAATCTCTACTCTATGGCCCAAATCCTTTTATTTACTATAAAAAAATTATGCCATCTCTTAAAATAACCAAAATATTTAATACACAGTTCTATAGACAGTGTGGAATATTCTAACCTCCAGTTCTCCATGGTCTCCAAAACACTGAGATATATTTTATATGCCATAAATTGTATGTATACTTAAAGTATACAGTTCAGTGAATTTTTATGCAAGTTTGGACCACCTAATTCTAATTCTAGAATGTTGTCATCTCTCCAAAAGGAAATTTCATGCCTTCAACATTTCATGCCTTCCCTCCAATTTATCACTCTATTCATCTAGACAAATGCAAATCTACTTTCTCACCCTAAAGATCTACCAGTTTTAGACTTTTCATAGAAATGGGATCATACGTGGGTTTTACACCTGGTTTCTTTCACCTTTCAGAGTGCTTTCAGGGTTCGTTGATATTGTAGCATGTAAGTTTGTGTTTCCTCTATCAGCTAGCACTCTAGCCTATGGCTATGACATGACAGACGTTCATGGTATTTGCTCTTTGGGGCTACCTTCAACAATGCTACAATGGAAAACTGTACATAGGCTTTTATGTACATATCATGTCCCTAATTCTCCAAAAACTAGAATTCCTGTCGTTAGAACTCTAGGTTTAACTTTTGGAGAATGTATTTCCAGAATGTCTGTACCTTTTACTTTGTGCTGCGAAGCTTAGAGTTCTAATTTCCCCAAATTTCAACACTTATTATTGCCTGTCTTTTTTCAAATACTCATCCTAAAGAACATGAAATGGTATCTTATTGTGGTTTGAATTCTTTTTTAAATTTGTGAATTAAAAATAATTACATTTTATGAATGGTTAATCAGCAATGGATGCTCCATATTGTATGAATGTCACTTAGTTTAAGCAGCCTATGAGAACAGAAGTTACAAAAGAAATTTGGTCCTGAAAATCAATAGCCATGGTTGGGGAGACAGCTCAGTAGAATAAATGCTTGTCTGGGAAGTGTGGGGTCCTGGGCTCAATCCCCGGTACTGAAAATAAAGAACATAAAAATAAAAAGAAAGAAAGAAAAGAAAATCAATACTCAATGCCATAACTTAAAGGAAATATTATACTTTCAGGAAAGCTTCCCTGAGGATGTGACTGCTTCACCCCAAAGAGTAGATGAGGTTTCTTAGGGTTCTGTTCCAAAATCATAAATGTGTAGCAGACAGAAGAGAAAGGGAGATGGCAGGGTTTACCATTAGCTCCTCATCTCCAGAAAGGAGAGATTAGCTGGGTCTGGACGGTTGGAGGGTGGATGTGCTGGGGGAAAATGTCTAACTGTCTTCTCCAGGAAAGTGGACGGCATGAGGAAAGATCCTTGCTGGTGGAAGTCTGTGAGTGCTGAGAGCGGAGGGTCTCTCAGGAGAACAGGTGAGTGGGGGCAAGCAGTAAGCAGAGGGTGCCTGCAGGTTCACTGCAGGGTGAGCACCTGCATGTTCCTTTCTCTCAACACAGCAGTGTGTCAGAAACAGCATAAAGGCACCAGGATTGTTGTGTGACCCCAGAGAGAGAAAGGCCTCCATCAACGGAAACTTAATATCTAACCATCCAGGCCAAAGAGAATCCAATCCCATTTGTTCTGTTAGGAAAAATACATTATAGTATGCCTGTGGATGTGTGTGTTGGAATAATGTTCCTGGAAATTGTCACTTGAATTTCAGTCTCCTGTATCAACACCAAGAATCTATAATACAAATAACTTATGGAGCTCATGTTACCTGGATCTAGAGCGTTGGGTCCTAAATGCCAGGGCACCTTGCGTGGCTATTTGGAAATCCCCAGATGCTAGCAAAAGTCCTCATGATTTGCAAAGTGTACCTGCCTGGTAAGGGCAGAACAGGAATGTCATTTCACTTGTGCCCACCAGGCCTATTTCAGGTTATGTTGGAAGGTGATGCAGCCAATCCCTTATTTCAAGGCTACTGGTTTCTCAAACATTTCATGCTATTCAAACTGGTAGTGTAGTATAGGACACTGCATCTCCATAAAGATATCATAAAAACATTTACAGTCCCAGTTTATTTATGGAAGTAATTTCCAATGACCAGAAGACAAATGTTGGTCTCAGGCATGTAGAAAAAAAGTATAATTGCTTTCCTGAGACAGGAGGTGGCCGCTGGTCAGCGGGTTCTCAGATCTGTAACTGCCTCTGCCTGCACCACAACAGTCCCCACTGACCTCTATCTGCTCTTTATCCCGGCATCACTGTTTTTTTTCTCTCTTAAATAAGAAATGATTGTAAGATGGCACGTTAAAAAGCAGAGGGTACTGACATGAATTCCCTTTCTTTCTGTAGCCTCTGTATCAGCAGAAGCCAGCAGATCCTTAACAGATGTGTTGGCAACTAATCCCTGCAGTACTGCAACTGATACAAGCCTCAAGAGAGGACAAATGTCCAGGACAATGAGGGGCACTCTTGTGCTCTGCTCTGCTCCCACCTCTTACAGAATAAAAACCTGCAGCACACTGACATCCAGGAAGTTGTCTAATGCTAAGAAATAAGTTGGTGGGAGGGCTGAGAATGACAATAGGTTCTCCAACCCTTAGTGTAGGGTTTTCCTAGCATGATAGACTACCCACATGTAAGAAACTTATCAGATATTTTAAATATTAATATCATATTTATCTCTATTTACAGCCAAATTCAAATAATTTTCTCAGTCTGAATTTTTATTTTTAATCTTCACCCTGAGATGTTATCAGTGCTTGTTCATAGAGAAACATAAAGTTTAGATAAATAAAATCTCAAAATGTATCACTCATACAATCAAAACATGGTGTTAATACACACAGGTTCACCATGTTTTGCTTGTATGAGTGATATATTAGTGATGACCTCTTCTCCTTGGTGAGAAATCACAATTTGTTTTTTAACTCAGTTATTTCCAGGTAAATAAGTAAATGAAGAAACTTACATTCATACAGCAATGATGGCATTGAACAGGCTCCCAGAGCCACAGTTAGGAATACCCATGGCAAACTCCACAGTAACTGTTCTCAAACTCTTTTACCTGAAAAGGCTTCAGGTGAAAAACCCTTTCACCCCCTTTGGTGAAAATTATACTCAGCTCTCTAAACAGAAGCCTAGGGGTTGCTAATGTATGCACATAATAATTGAAATTCTTGCTGAGTTGCACTATAATTTCTCATAGACCTTCCCATACATAAATTCAGTGAATTTCTCAAAACAATCACAAGAGGTAGACATTGTTGTCATTTCTGTTTTTTATAGGTAAGGTACAAACTAATTAATTCATCTGCCCAAGCAGCAGAGTCAATAAGTGGATCTCAGCCTCTTAATTTAAAATCCCCTGCAAAAATCTCTCCAAACCCACAGCCTCCCAGTGCCAATGAAATGCAATTTACTAATACCTTCATATGTCACACATTGTTTCTGGTCCAGACCAAGTAAGTCATCTTTAATTCCATCCTAATCTAACTACTTGTCATGGTATATGCATTAAGTTTTTATTTTTTATTTGAATAAATTAATTTCACTTGAAATGCTCTTTGTGCATTTTCTTATGGTAATTGAGATTTCTTCAGAAACATTCAGAAGTTTTTCATTTCCATAATGAACAATGGAGCCCACATAATTGGTCATTATGGGGACTGCCATAGGAAGCTGATCTGGAGAACAGCTCACTCACGGGTCTCTACGGGACTCACTGGATAATTAATATCTATTAGAAATGAACTAGAAATTTCTAATTTGTCTTAAAATGAACATTCTAACAAAGGATAGCAACACGGAACAAAGAGGAACATCCTCATTCTTTACAAAAAATTAAATATTTCTTAGCCCTTAGTGGCATGTGGAACAGTATTCTAAATTAAGAATACATACTTACTGTTCATCTTGTCAACAGATTAATATTATAAATGAAATTTTAGTCATGGTGTTTTAGAATTGAGTTTTATGAGAATTTTTTTTCTTTTTCTTTTCTTTTTTTTTTTTTTTTTTTTTTTTTTTGTACAGGAAATTGAATCCACGATCTTTACCCTGAGCTACATCCCCAACCATTTTAAAATTTTGAGATAGAATGTGCGTAAAGCACTAAGCTGTCCTAGGTGGACTGGGACTTGCAATCCTCCTACCTCATCCTCCCAGATTGCTAGGATTACAGGCATGTACCACACACCTGGCGAGATTTATGATTCTAAGGCTGCTTGATTTATGTGGTTCCTTCCATTTTCCTATGAAAAGAATGGACACATTATTATGTTCCTTGAACCCGGCCAGCACAGGTGCCATGGGGGCTGGCTGCCAACCAGTTAGCTGCTTTTAGATAGGGTCTCACTATGTAGTTCAGCCTAGCCTTGAACTCATGGTAATCCTGCTGCCACAGCCTCTCCAGCACTGGGATTTCATGGGTACACCACTACCCCTGGTTTAAGCTAGTTTTTGCTAACATCGCCTAGAAAAGAATAAGATAGCTCAAGAAAAGTCACTTAAAAAACTACTTCAGAGTGCTATCGGGGTGTGTGTAGGTTTGCTGATACAGTTTGTCCATAAATTACCTTCGGGTTCCTTGACATTCTGGACTGAACCTCCTGGGCATCTTACTTCCCTCAATAGTGCCCAGAGAACTCGGTCTTCCCTTTGTGAACAGGTAACACTCACCGCAGAGGCTTGTTCCAAGTGCTGCTCTCTGCTGGACCTACTCAATTAGAACACCAGGTATAACTGTATCTTTAATGACCTATTTAGGAAAACTCTTGAAGAGTTTTTTTTTCAAGTATGAAAATTATAAATAGCACAGATAAACCTCAGAAACTTGAATTTTATGTATATTTACTGAGGGCCACTGACTTTTGTCACAGAATCATTTAATCAGGGTCAGGGTCAGATTAATTGGGAGCTTGAATTCTGGTGCAAAAGGACAGCTGGTCTCACACATCACTTTCTCACTAAGGTAGTGATCAATCTTAAACAAGTCAGTTTCCTTCTCCCATATCTGTCTCTCCAAAATATTATAGCTAGACAAACTAATAAGACCAAAGGCACTATATATAGGAGTGACAAAAACATGGTGGATTTTTATATATTAAAACGCATGACTCATAAAATACATGGTTATTAGTTACCTTCACAACACTCCCCCTTGCTTCAAATACACTTAGCCCATTTTTCTTACCAGTTTGTTAAGTAGTTCTGACATCTTTCATGAGTGTCTTTTGTTGCCCAGCTGAGTTATCATTGCAGTTTGAAATCTCAAGAACCTAACTTTTTTTTTCTTTTCTGTTTTTAGGGTCTACAAGGTCTCACTACATAGATCAGACTCATATGATTCTCCTGTTTTCAGCCTCCCAAATGCTAGGATTATAGGCATGCACTATCATGCCCAGTCTCAAGCACACTGGGGATTGAACTCCAGCCACTGTGCTCTGCCCAACCAGGCACTGAGCTATCAGGCCAGCCCAAACCCAGCTTTTAATGTCTGTGTTCCTAGCAGCATCCCGGCTTCCGAAGTGCATACTAGAATTGCCCCTCAGGCTCTGCTTATAGCATTTTGGGTTTTCTTTAGTCTGGTTCTTCAGTTTGCTAAACTTCTGCTACAAACCATGTCCAAAGTATCCTTAACCACATGGTCAGGTGTAGTTCTGGCAACACCCTACTCCTAGTACTTTCTGCAACAGAAAGCTTTCCCATTGCTGGGACAAAATACACAACACCAGCAATTTAAAAGAGAGACGTTTAGATCAGATGACAATTTCAGAACATAACTAGCTGTCTCCAAGGAAGAAATACCTCCATAGAGGAGCATTGTGGAGCAAGGATCCTTACTTTACAGAAGGTGGGAGATCACAGGAACAGAGCATCAGGAAGGAAAGGCCAGGGACAGCTAAAATCCCTAAGGTCACGGCCTCATGGCCCAGCCAGGCCACACCCGGAAGTGTGCTCTACCAGTCTCTTAAGGCATCTCTAATGTCAGTAAAGTTAGCAATTAAGATTTCTGTCTCTGAGATAACAGATCAGGGGTGTTAAAGCAACTAGAAAGGACAGAACAGGAGGGAAAAGAGGAGGCCACAATGAAAACAAAAGCATAAAAGGATGCAATGTGGAATCTAAGAAAGTAAAAGAGAACCTAAGGAGTTAGGTATAATTTGACTTTCTGGCATCCAAAGTTTCTTTAAAATTAAAGTTTGAATCAGAATAGCTAGAACCACAAGTGTGATGTGAACTTATCAAAAACATGTTGATTTTGTCTAGTTGTTTTACTGTTTTCAAATTTAGCAGAATTAGATTTCTCTGAAATCTTGATGATGTTAACACATTATAATAATCATGTTTTATTGATATTTATCTTTCTCAAAATGGTCAAGTAATTAAGGTCTTAATGCTGTAACACTGACTATAAACTGAAATCTATGAACCTAGATTTCTTTGAAATCTTGATGATGTTAAAACATCACAATAATTGTGTTTCATTGATATTTATCTTTCTCAAAATGGTCAAATAATTAAAGTCTCAATGCTATAAGGGTCCAGGAGATGGCTCAGTGGAATAAGTGTTTCCCTGGCAAGTGCAAGGGCCTGAGTTCAAACTCTGGTTCTGTATTTAAAAAAAAAAAAAAAAAGTCTTAATGCTATAAGCTGAAATCTCTGAACCTATTATTCTTTTGTTCATTCCCAGAAAAAATGTACAAGCCACAAATACTCTAAAAAATCCTATCTTCTCTTAGACACCATAGGATGCTGCAGTTTATGTCATTAACTTAGAACACTGAGAATATATGTCTCAGAAACAGTTTTTCACCTCCAGAATAAACAGCTGCATTTACAGAAGTTTAATTAGTAATTTTATGTTGTGATTCTCTTTGTTGCTTCACTTGATTTAAATGTTTCAAACTTTAGGTGTCTATAATATTTAAAACATACACATCTAGTTTCCCAGTATCTACCATACAAGAGTTACCAAATATAAATTAGTTTAGGATGCAGTCCACCACAGGCTATGGACAGTGTGTGAGAGAGCCATGGAGGTTCTACACACCCAGTTATTCTGGAATTCCAGGTGAATCTGTAAGCAAATTTCTCTTTTGAAAAAGCGCATTCAAATGAATACCAGACACTGCTGTGTGTTATCTAGCTAAGCACAGCTTCCTAAAGCCGACCGTACAGCTGGATCTGCTGGAGGGTTCCATGAGACACAGACCTCTAAATCCTTCCCCCTAAGGAGTCTAACTCCGCCTACGGGTCTTGTCTATGCAGGTGCATTTCTAAGGGTCTGTTCTGAGACACTGATGCTTCCCTTCTACTGACCATACTGGGAGCAGAATCTGGAGCATGATTTCATCTATTTAGAGAAAAATGTTCAGCTGGCTGATTACTATTTTATTTTTTAAATGCAAAACAGCAAGATTCTGTATCTTCAAATCAGCCAGGACAGTCCCTCCTCCTTGGGTCACACGTTTTTTAACTTGTACGTGAATGTTACCATGCTAGAGAGCAGGGGCCAGAGAAAGCATGGACTGACCAGCACTGCTTAATGGGAAGGAAGAGACTGGGAAGCAGGCAGACAAGATTTCAAATCTCAGCTCTAACATTCATTAGCTAGGTGCCCACGGGTGAATTACTGGAACTCTCTGAATCTTATCTTTTCCATTTCTGTAACAGGACTAATAGGACCTGTGTAAAAGTGTTATTGTATTTATCGATTTAAGCTATGTGAATACATTTCAGAATCTGTGAAGCACTTAGCCCAGTATCTCATGTACATCGCAGGAAGATACAATTCCACCCGCTATGCCATTTTCCTGACATTTCCAACTTTTCCATCTTCCTTGGCCCTCTCTGTGAGCCAAATGCCTACTTCTCTAAGATTTTATTCTATTTTATTTTATTATGTGTACAGGGTCTCACTATGTAGATTGGACTCATAGTGATTCTGCTGTTTTTCAGCCTCCCCAGCGGTGGGACTGCAGGCACATGCCACACTCCCACTCTCAATCCCTGGCCTAGGGACGGAACCCCAGTCCTTGAACCTGCCTAAGCAGGTGCTTTAGTCGGCTGAGCTATCTGGTCAGCCTTGAGCTTTTAAAGCTCTAAATAATTGCCGACCTCCCTTCATGGAGCTCTTCACAACGCAGGGAACACATGCCTACCCTTATTGCCTCTAGTCCCACCTTGCCCACTCCTTCCTTTAACCCAGACACCTGGGATCACATCTGTGCCACTAACACAAAATTGTTCTCTTGGTGATCACAGTGCTTCGTATCGCACTGATCCCTGTCATGGGCCCCACCTCCCAATCTGTGGCCTCAAGCCCTAAGGGGGCAGGCAGGGCTCGGCACTTACTAGCCCTGGAAACTTTTCCCTACAACTCCAGCTCCTTCATATTTGCCACTATTTCTTCCATTGCTTGTCCCCTTTCTTTGATCACTGGTGTCTCTGGAAGGTTTCATCCTCACCTATACTTTCAAGCTCCATTTCTCAATCTTCCAGCTCCTCCTAACGACATGCCCCACACAGACCTCTCTCTAAAGTTGCAGACCCAATGAGCTTCCCACTGAGTGCTGTCTCTTTGATGTCCACAGTGCTGTTACACAAAACTAAGCACTAAAGAAATATTCTGTAAAGCTTCTATATTTCTCGTGTTCTCTACGGAAATAAGTGAAAATTTCATGCAGTAGATATGCATAGTGATCTGGGGAATTCTTCTGCTTTGAACTTGTTCCACCAGCTCTTCATCTGGAAAACACCCATTTCTCTTTCATGTCAATCATCAGGCATTAGTTTTTCAGGAATCCTTTTGTGACCAATACCTCACATATGGAAGGGATCCTGGTTGTTCCCCAACTATATGGTGTCCTGGACCAATCGTCCAGTTTGTCCCTAACTAGTGAAATATCAGCACACATAAACAACAGAGGGAAAATCATACTTCAAATAATGTTTGACTCTATCAAAATTATTCAGGCATCTACTCAGTAATCACTATGGTACCACACTTCTGGATAGTAAGTGGAACACTCAGCAAAATAAGGTTTCCTCATCAGGCAGCAGAGTACTACAGACAGACACTAAACAACTCGAGCTGAACAGGCAGCAAATGGTCCCCACATTTCAGTGTTAGGAAAGAGAAAGAAATGTACTGAGAAGGAAAAGGACAGAAGGTGATCAGCCAAATAAAGGAGTAGATGCTAAGGGTTGGAAGTTAGTTTTGTTTCATCACAATCTGCAAAATGAGAGGAGCTGGCTGTTTTTATTCAGGGAGAGTCACTCTGTCCTAAGCTTGAGAGGAGTGGCATGTAGGTGCACAGGAGTTGTTGAGGAGACTTAGTGGGAGACAAAGCTGAAGAATCAAATTTAAGCCTGTTCCTTTCAGATTTTCTGTCAGTTACAAACATGTTACTTCTCTAAACTGTGTCCAGAAAGTTGCTATGTTGTAATTCTGCCCAACATTTAGTTTTGAGTTATATGTTAGCAGGGGCTATATCTTCTCTGAAAGTAGATTTTTATGCTAGTGGTTTGTTTATGCCCTTTGTTAACACAACAAAAAGTCTTGAAGGTTTGGTCATGCTTTTCATTAAACAATACATCAGAATAACTTTGCGAATGCATAATTCCATGTACAATCTCCTGTACTTATGCAATAAATCAGATTTATACTCTCACTGTAATGAAGGAAAAAATGATATTTGCTTATAGTATCAGTGAAAGATCAGACACAAGAATATATTTTCAAAAAGTAATTTACTTCAGAATAAATTGTTTTAAAAAAAAGGTTAAAACAAAATTTAATAGTAAAATAATAGGAAAAATTTTTCCATTAAACAATACTGTCAAAATCTTAATTTCCACTTCTTCTTATAGTAAGTTTAAGTAATGCCAGCTGCAATGGAAGTACCGCATATCTGTCTAACTACAAAAATTACACGATGCTTTTATCTTACATAGAGGTGTCGACTTCAGATTTAATACTTGTATTTTGAAATTCTGGGCCTAAAAACGTTTAAATATTTAAATGCAAGATCTGCAGAAATATTATACTGACTTCCATTAATATGGATAATTAATACATACTGAGCAAAGATAAATTTTAATGACTATTGCTCATTGGAGGCATTTAACTAATGCAATGATTGGAATTTTAAACTACAGATCATCAATATTAGAGTTTATTCATCTTGTTACATTTTTGGGCTCAATCATTTTGCTGAGGCAGCTGCCTGTGTCTTAGAAGACATGGAACAGCCACACTAAACTTTACTGTAATGCCCACGGCCTGCCTGGGGCTCCAACACCAGGTGCCCAGTCGAGAGACTATGCTGAAAGTGTCTGAGCAACTTCACGCTTCCGTTTGCAATCCATCATTCCCTCACTCCCTGAATAAATGGAGGTCTCTATCTGATGTCATGGATACTCAATACAGCTGTAGTGAAGTCTGTTATCCTCATGCATCTCGAAACTACAATTGGTTGGTACTTTTGTAAAATGCACCAGGTTTTGTTGAATTGCATGCTAATCTTCATAATAGGCACGAAAAGTACAAATTTTAAATTATAGTTATTTTTCCTTCTATCTGAAAATCATAGCAATTATATAAAACTTAGAAAATTACATAAACTGTAAAGAAAATGTAAAAGCTATCAAAAATAACACCTTTTAGCATCATGAAATACTTCTGCCATCTTCATTCTTATAAAACTGGGAAAATGCACATACACGATTTTTGTTGTTAGAACGTGATTCTCTGTTATCCTTAATGTTGCACTGCATGTATCTGCTTATCTCATTAATGTCATTGAAGCTGTTTAAAATTCATTATGATTAGGAAAATTCTTTCTCAACTTTTTCATTGAGTAATTTTTTATCAATGAAAAAAATCCATAAATATAAAGAAAACAGTTTGGAATATAGCTTTCTCCTAGCTTTTTTTGTGCTAGCTTTGTATTCCTATGCAAAAGATGCAGAGTTTTGAGTCAATTTTATTAATTTAAAGTTGGTTTTTGATTTTTTGATCTAATCCTGATCATTGCAATATAAGCCATGAAATAACTATATATATATATATATATATAACTATATATATAGTTATATATATATACATATATATGAAATATTATACATCGAAGTAATAGAAAGTACTGAAATGAAATGACACACATATTGTCGCACACTTTATTTTCTGTTTTTATAGACAAGTAAGTTTTTCAGATACCTGTTCACATGTTCTTAAAAAGGTTACTAAGGGAACAGTTGCTCCCCAGTGAAATGGTGAGTTATTTATAGTATAAAAATAGTTGTGTTGGGCCAGCAAGATAGTTCAACGGACTAAGCGCCTGCTTAGGCAAGCACAAGGACCCGGGTTCATCCCGGGGACCACATGCTGTGCTGGCTCCATCCCCAGGTGTGCTGAGCTGGCCACCAAGACTGGACATGGTGGTGCACACCTGCAATTCCAGCACTGGGGAGGCTAAAAACAGAAAGATCACCACGAGTCCGAGTTGCGTAGTGAGATCCTATACCCAACATATTATAAAAAAAAGAATATTTGTGTTAACTATTTACTCTTCTTTTTCCTCTGGAGACTAGTGTATAAGAGTACAGCATCTGTTCATACCTAGGAATAAACATAAGTGAAGTAAAAATATCTGTCCCCACAAATATTTGGGAGTGTATCTCACCATAACATTATAGTGATAGTCAAAAGATAGAAAAAACTATGTAGTTCATCTTTTTATTTTTTTTTCTCATTGAAGAACAAATAGCCATGAGACCATTTCAAATCAAATTAGTAGGACAGATTCAACAATTAATAAATTGCACATTGTTTTTGTAGTGGCTTTTTGTTGTACAAGGTGCATACATGATACTCTATCTACAAACACTATTAGAGCAGATGCCTTATATAGTTCATCTTAAACTTATAAATAGATGAATCAAAACTGCGCACATCAATACAATAGAATCTTATCACTACAGAAGATACCTTGATGAGACCTTGTCAAAAATCGATAGAGATGAGAGAAGGGATGGAGGAAAGAAGGGAGGAAAGGAAGGAAAGACAGAGGGGGGGATAAAAGACAAACAAAAAAGCATGGGTAACTGGGATGTGGTTAAACACAAAGATTCTGGGGTCAGTATTCAATATTTCTTTTTTTTTTTTTTTTTGACAGGGCTGGGGATTGAACTCAGGCCCTTGTGCTTGCCAGGGAAGCACTTATTCCACTGAGCCATCTCCCAGCCCCTAGTATTCAATATTTCTGAAAAACCAAAACCAAAATCAAACAAAACCTCCAAAAGTTTTAATTTCCTTTTTTTTTTTTTTTTTTTTTTAAAGGAAATGGCTTCAGTAGACAGTGTCTATCTACAACCATATCTGTCCAAGTAAGCAGCAGCCCTTGCCCTGGAAACTCCAGGCTTTTAACCACAACCTAGAAACTATTAGAAAGTTATATTCTGAACATAACCTTCCGTTTCCTGAAAGATGCATTCTGACAAACACTGGTCCTGAGAAAATCAGGTGGCCCTTGGAGCTGCTTAATTTCGATAGTCAGCTTGACCAGAGGTGTTGGGATTGTGCGCGCTGACTTCATGAATGGATTACACCTCAGTGAGGTCACAGCAAGTGAGCTGTTAGGAGGTGGGGCCTTGTGGGAGAAAGTGGGTCATGAGGCTATGGCCTTGGGGACTGTCACGGCCCTGGGCCATCCTCTCTGGCACTGTCTCCGTGATCTGCTTCATAAGTGCCACAAGGTGAGCAGCTTCGCTCCACCACACTCTTTCACCATGATCTTGCTGCCTCAGAATTAGCCCGCCATGAAGCGGACCCCTGAACACATGAGCCCAGACAAACCTCTGTCCTTCTAAACTGCGCATGTCAGGTATTTTGTACCAGCAACAGAAAAGTGGACTGATGCCCTACCGTCTTTCAAACTCAGAGAGAAAGCAATAGTTTAATCTTTCCATTTCACAAATTTAATTACCCGATAAAACTGTTTTGGATCTGGGTCTAAACTGCTCTCACTGGTCAGGATTTAGTTTCATTTTAGTGAAAACAACAATAGTGTTTCCATCATTTTAATAAATTGGGTGCAAAAAGAAGTCAACTCTAAATACATAACAAAGCAATTAATACTCCTTTTTCAGCCTAAGGCTTTAAGATGGTATAAACTTATTCTAGTTTTATTCATTGTATTATTTAAAAACTATCCCAGGAATTTGTAGGCTGTAAGAGAAAAGCTAGCAATATAACTCTCAAAGGATACAACATAAAATGTAAGGTCTACTGCTGTCAGCCTTCCTCATAAAGGAAGTAACTGGCTATGTGAGAAAAGTACCATGCTAATGGTCAGCATCACAGGGAACAGAGAAGTCTCTGACCCACCTGTGGCTGGTGGAGTGTGAGCATCCGTGCAGACCCTGCCACTGACTCGGTCCTTGGCTGTAGACCTTCGTGGTACAAGGATGCTGTGTCTGCACACAGGAGATGACCAATGTGGCCCGGCACTTTAGTTGACATCTAATAATGGAAGCAGTCAGAGGGTGGGTGACCTCATTTGAAGGCATGGCAATGGCAGTGGGGCTGTGTGGAGAGTGAGACTTGACAAGACATTATGAGAAAATATCCCCTCTTGGCAAAGTTGTGCCTCTGAGTACACTTCCAGGTCAAAGCTTTGATATGATGGGGGATACGAAGCACCACTGAGTTGTTAATGGTGACTCTTGCTTAACCTTCTATACTTTCAGGCCTTAAAAGTGTAAGCAACCATAATCTTCAATGCAGTTTGCTATTTTGTTGATGTACCACCATATGTTTATGTTTGTCAAGCTCTGGCCCAAGGAATGTGGATAAGCCATGCCCACCCAGGTAGGAAAAGAAAAAAAGAAAAGAAGGACAAACAAGTGCCCCAGTGACCACATAATTTAGAGAACAAAAACAGAACAAATTGTGAACAAACACTACTTTTTCGAGTTGGACAAAATTTAGTTCTTTTTTTTTATTTTATTTTATTTATTTATTTATTTATTTTTTTTTGGTGCAGGGTCTCACTATGCATGCAGCCCACATTCATAGCGATCTTCCTGCTTTTTGCCTCCCATGTGCTGGGATTACAGGCGCGCGCCACCGCGCCCGGATTGCATCGCCGGCTCAGCGCACCCGAAGGCAGGGCCGGCGCGGCTGGGGGAACCAAGGATCGAACACTGGTTCCTGCGCTTAGCAAGCGCTTAGTCCGCTGAGCTATACCACCAGCCCGGACAAAATTTAGTTCTACTTCTGTCCCATTAGTTGGGCTTAAGACCTACAACTTTTAATATGTCACTCATGTGTTCCATATGGCAGGGTGAGCAGCCAGGGTGTATGAAACAAAGAGTGTGGTTGTCTTCACTCTCAACTTTGGCTGCACTTTGTTGGCTCCCAATTTATCAGCTTTTAATGGCAACAGATAATGTTTACTGCTCTAGGAATGTTTTATCTTGTGAAGATAACACTCATATCTCCAGGAGAGTAGGGTAAAATGCATTTGACCAATTATTGGGCTCCTGGACCTTTCTTTTTGGCAGTGGTAATTTTCTCAAATCCATTCAGCTTACTTATCATAGTACTACTGTTCATTAAGCTGCCACCTGGAACAAGTGATAACCCTGCAAAAGTGAATCTGTTATTTATACATAATTTATAATAGGGCCTCTCAACATTCTTCTGTGGGCCTGAAATATGCCATTGGAAATATATCTATCAGTAACAGTGGCTCAGGAAGGTGAGGTAATGCCATGGATGCTGTGGACCTCTTCCCAAGCACATATATTGAAAGCATTTATCTTTTCCTTTTAGGTAGGAGAGAGTTTTCCAGAGAAGAGGAGCCTGGAGAAGCTCCTGGAATCCTTCCATGTGTCCTGGCCACAGGGTCCCCTCTCCTCAAGAAGTTTCACTCAGAATCTTTCATTCACTTTTGCTACTATTGTTAGTTGGTATTCAAGATGTATGAGTATAGGTGGATTAAAGTTATTTTAAAAAGATACACAAACGTGATTATTCTTATAATGACTGAGCTCAACAGAATTAAAAATATATACACTTATGAAAAGTGTACTGAAGACCTGCCATAATGAACATAGTTCACACATTCACTAAAGAATGACCATAGATATTTCAGAAGCACAAATGTGTCTCAGATATGTGTTTTTATTTTGGAGAAATTATAGTCTGAGGAAAGAAGTATAAATGCTCATAACTAAGTACAGTTTAAGCTAAAATGCCAGGTGTCTTGGGGATTGCTACTGCAAAATAAAAGTTCATAATGTGGACAGGTCCTCAGGTGTCATGGATGATCTCAAAGGGTAGACCTGAGCATATGTATGTGCCAAAACTCACTATTCATATTTTTGGACTTTGTGAAAATGTACTGTAGCCTAAATTCATGTGGAGATAAAATAAGAGCAAACAGACTTCTGATAGAGTGCCAACTGTGGGGGAATGATCTGAGGTCTAAGCACAAAACTGGCAAAACACCTTAAAAGTAAAACATGAAAATCTGTAGTTGATGTCCACCTACATCAAATGGTACCTCTTCAGTGGGCCAGGGAGATATCTTAGTGACATTAGTGCCTGTCTGGCAAGTGCAAGGTCCCGAGTTCAATCCCTGATACCACAACAAGACAAAACAAAACAAACAAAAAATCCAAATGTTGCCTCTTCACAGTGCTTTCATGACCATTCTAAATTATTTTCTATGTCAGTCTTAAACCCTTCCTTTTTCCTTCTGCATACAAACTCAACTTTATTCATTTTTCTATTATTGTGCCATAGAAAATGTAGACACTTTGAGGGTGACATGTGAGACTTTAACTTGCATTACCAGTCTCTGACATGTGTCATATACTTAATAAATATTATTGGGTAACTTGATACTTTCCAAAAAATTGGCAGAGATTCCAGGAGCTCAAAGTACCAAACATTACAAAAGAATGTCCCTAGGGTCATTTTATCTAATCACAGAGCTGTCAATGAGATGATACCTACTGAGATGTATTTCTAGGGTCCTGACCTCTTCTCTTCAGTCATTTGTCATTTCTACTTGGCTGTCAGGCTTCCCAAGTTTTCCTGTAGAGAAATAAGTTGTGACCTGTCCTCGGGGCCTTTTCTCCCCCCAGTGGCTCTCATGTCCACTCATGCTCTTCAAGCCCACAGAGTCCTTGGCTGTTCTCACTCCTTCTTCTCCCCCCACGATGACCCAGCCCATCCCTTCTCAAGTGAGGCACTGTCTCACCCATGCCATTCTATTGGAGCTCCTTCCTACCAAACAAGCTTCAATTCTTGATTTATTTTTGATTTATATTCATCCTTGCCTCCCTATAATCTTTTCTTCAAATAACAGACTAGTATATCTACATCACCACAAATATAAGACTTTTCCTCTTTTCCTACCACTCTGTTTCCTTTTGCTTGAAGGGACATCAACACTTGTGTATCTCATTCCCTCAAGCCCAAGTGTAGCCCCACTTCAGAACCTTTCCAGCAGCTCTCCTCTTAGTTTTAAGGCTGCTATTCCTCTTTGTCATTTCCCTTAAACAGGAAGGTTACAAGTGAAACACTTTTTCTTCTGAGCCCTACCTCTGCACCCTGCACAAAGGTGTCCTACCCAGCCTAGCCCTGAGCACTTTCATCTGCTCTCCCATAAGCACCTGCCATTACTTTACACAGTCTTCCTGATTCCATGGAGATTTAGTTCCAAGAACACTGTGGGTACCAAAAGCCACAGTTGTTCAAGCTGCATGTCGAAAGTGCTTTTGCAAATAACCTTTCACCTCTTCCCGTAAAGAATCTTTACACCACTTACAATATCTCACAGAATTCTATACAGACACAATTTAAAGCCCTTTTGATCTGCAGTTGGTCAAACCCATGCATTTGGAACTTTCAGATATTGAGGGCTCAGTAGATACTAGTTCACATTCAGATATTAGCTTCCTATGAGCAAGGACACATTTGTCTTACTAATGTCACAATGTTTGGAAATTAGCAGAAACTCATTAGTTTATTGAATCAACAAAGAAAATAGTTACTCAAAAGATTATGAAACTAATTTATGCAAACCTTAGGTGTATTTCACTTTTAAGGCTCTTCAACCACTATTGTAACTCAGTGTATTGGTATTTATTTTCTATGTCCTTCATGCTGCAGACTGAGATAAGATCAGTATGTACAGCTATATGTAAGACTTGGATTAGCTTTTTAGAGGCTTGCTAGCTACTGGAGAAACTCCCCAACAAATCACTAAAACATCTGATAATAACTACAGCAGTGCAAGCACTCAGGTAGCAGTAGTACAGCACACAAAGTGAGCAAAGGCTGGCATCTGGGGAAACAGGAAAGCAGGTTCCAGGAAAGGGGTGTGGGCTGTAAACATCTAAGAATTCTCAAATGTCCTACCTGAATCCAGATGCAATCCAGAGAGAGGGAATCTAGTGTGAGGAGAAACACTGCAAGAATGGAGAAGCAATACAGGCTCAGTTTGGATACAGAACTTGTGCGGAAAAGGCCTAGAAATGGATCCTGTGGAAGGCGGGGATAGAGCATGCAGGCAGTGTATGGAGGGTATGTGGTGCCATTGTGCAGGGGTCCAGGAAAAGGTAGCAAGTGTCCCACGCTGTTTTGTCACTGGTCTTCTCAATCATGTAAGTACCAGAGCCCTCTGAAGATGAAATTACTTTTTTTTTTCTTTTTTGGTAGAACTGGGGATTGAATTCAGGCCCTTATTCTTTCCAGGCAAGCGTTTATTCTACATAGCTATTTCCCCAGCCCCTGAAGATGAAATTTCTTAATGCCTAGGACTCATCCCAAATGAAGTCTATTTTCTTGTAGAAGCAATCAAATGCTCTCTAAATCATTATTTCCCATGAAAATGCAGTATCTTTAGCATCAATAATCAGAAACAAATACATCATCTTGACTTATTTTTTAAATGTGAAAAAATTTAGAGATTATCAAACCCTATTTCATGCTTAGCATTTGACTCAATAAGCACTTGTTGAATCAAGATTGATAATAAAATTAATTGTATGTTCACACCCATAGTAGTGCAATTTATCACAGCTAAATTTGAAACAACCCAATGTCCATTAACTGAAGAATGGATAAAAATGATGTGGTATTTTTAGAGTAGAGTACTACTCAGCTATGAAGAAACAAACTCGAGGCTTTTATAGGTAAATGGATGCAATTAGAGACCATACATAATAGACCTGCATATGCATCATACCATCTCACGAGTGTGAGAACCTGAAGGAGTAAATAAAGTCTGAAAGGTACAATAGATACTGCGAAAGGGAAACTGGCAGAAAAGATTGGGATGAGGAAAAGGGCAAAAGAAGGAAGTGCAAAAGATATATTCATGTAGATGTGCAGGATAGCTTGAATAATTATGCTGCTGCTTTCTGTTGGTCTATTGAAAGGAGCAGTTAGTGCTTCAATTTGTTTTATTTTTTAATTTTTTTCTTTCTAATTCCTTATAAGTTTTTAAGCCAGTTTTGCCTATTTATATCTGGTAACCTAAATAACTAACTTGGAAATAACATCATGCAATACAACAACCATGGTTGAATTCTTATTATTTTGTTTAATGAAATTTTGTAACATTTCTAATTTTTTTATCATTTTGTACTCTTTAAAAAGTAAAAATTAAAAAAAAAATTGATTGCATGCACTATGTCCTAGCCATACAAGAAATAGTTCACGTGCCAGGTCTACCTTAGCGGCCTACTCCTGGGTCCTCTAAAATTTCTGAAGAGTCTGTCGTGTGTGTGCAAGTATGTGTTGCATAGCCAGCATTGCTGAAGGGCTTGCTAGAGCCCCTTTCATAGGTGGCAAAAGGAGCCCTGGCAAGCCAAGTAGCTTGCTTGAGACTACTTTAGTGTAATGGTTAGGACAAAACAGGAAAGGCTTAGTTCAGAGTCCTTGCTTTGTTACTGATACTAAGTGGAACATTTCTTTGTTTGTGTTTTCACAGCTACATATAATAGAGATGCACTTCACTAAGCAGAAGGGACTAGAGAAGAATGTGATGATGACACTGTGAAAATAAAGATGAACGCTTGGTTTAAACTGCTTTTCTCCTAGAATTTTGCTTACTCTAGTACCTGACTGCTAGTAAACTCTGTTCTAAAAAGGGGCTGTTTTCTACCTTATTATTGACACACAGTCTCAAGTCCAAGTCATCTTTTCACATGGACTAGAAGTCCTTGCAAGTGTGGTTTCTTCCTGGCTAACTATGTGGGATTATTGGACTCACCACCTATGCTTCTCCTTACAACATGGACTGAAAGTTACGTTCCCAGAGGCGGGCCTTTCTTCCAGGGAGTTCTGCCTCTGCCTTCACTTCTGTAAAGCATGTTGGTGTTTCAAAGTTGTCAGGAGCCCCAAATACAACCCAGGCTATTGACTAAATTTGACATTTTTCATCAGCAAACACTGAAGATTTTAAACTAATAAGAATAAGCCTAGGGACACACATACTGAGAGGTAAAAACCTAATTAATTTTTTCCTGGAAATTTTTTCTTAGGAAAAAATAATATTTTTTTCTTTATTCTTAAATATAGAATGAATATAATATAGCTGGAAATTTTTCTTAGGAAAAAATAGATATTTTTCTTTATTCTTAAATATAGAATGAATATAATATAGCTGGAAATCTTTTTTCATTGCCTCTAAGGACACAGCAATGACAGAGCTTAATATAAAATTTTAAAGTCATATTTTAGTGTTTATTGCCTCCTTAAAGTTATAGATATGTATTCAAT
Source organism: Ctenomys sociabilis (assembly GCA_004027165.1). NCBI lineage: Eukaryota > Metazoa > Chordata > Mammalia > Rodentia > Ctenomyidae > Ctenomys > Ctenomys sociabilis. The sequence goes on along the minus strand of PVKA01010214.1, from coordinate 17,822 downwards.
TAAAATAGCTTTATAATCTAATATTTGGTTTTGTAGAAGACAACAAAACCAGTAAAGCCAGCAATTGTGACAAGAAAATCCTGTGGTTTAATTTTTATTACTTAAGAATGATTTTCCAAGAGGCTTTTCTTGTGACCTTCGCTTTTCTCATTATTAGTCCATTCAACAAACACATCTTACACAGCCACGAAGCACACACTCTATGTTAGGGGCCAGGGTTAGGACTGGACACTATGAATTCATAGTAGGACTTCCCACCACCAACCCAAATGCAGGTTGGGGTGTATTCACTCCCCTCTGGGAGCCCAGGGGAAGAGTAACTACATATTTCAGGCTGTGACAATCAGAACTTGAATACATTTAGAAAATAATGCTGAAACAGAGCCAAGCTTCCATCCAATTTAAAAAGACCATTTCCAGAGAGGAACAGTATGAGGTGGAGCTCATACTTACCATGTGTTCAGTCCTCAACAACAAAAAGAAAAGAAAAACTAAAAAAGTGAAAACAGTCCTCAGGTGAGCACAATTTCCTAGCTCTTCCTTCATGACCCCATTTCTCTACGGTGAATCTCAGGGCTAGTGTCTATAGCTGTTTTGTTTCCTGCATTGTTTTCAGTTACATATTGTCAGACAAGTGTTGTTAAATTTCGTTCATTATACATCGGTAAAATAGTGTCCTTCTCTAGGAAGTTTCTGATGTTTTGAAATTCAGGACAATGTCTGCAAGGTATCTGGTAGATGGATCCCTTTGTTTGCACTAACATGATATCCATCCATGTGGAATCTGCTATCTGTTCCTTGCTTGTCCCTGGTTACTTGCCAGTAGGAGTAATACAGCTGCAGGCATTCTTGTACTACTTGTATAAATATACAAGTCCCTCTATGCCCACAGAATGAATTGTTGGATCATGATAAACATGTACCTGTTAAATGGCATTTTACATGAAAATAAAATATTCTCTAAACTGTGCCAATTTACACTCTTACTGATCATGAATAGGTTGTAATTATTTTATATCTTGACCAACACTTCCTATTACCACATTTTAAAAATCTTGCCAATGCAATTAAGGTAACATACTTATATAGGTGAGATCCTTGTTTGTACTTTTTACTATTGTGCAGCTGAGCAACTTTATATTTAATTTCCTAGTCATGCTTTTCTTTAAGGAAATACCTATACTTCTCTTGCCTATACTTTAGTTGTAATGTTAGCCTTCCTTTGTTTTTCTGGAATTCTTTATATTATTGTGGATCCTAAAGTTTTGTCAGAAATACGTGTATGATAGTTATTTTATTTTCTTTAATTTTAAAATAAGTTTTTCAATTTGAAGAATAGGCAATCTTCAAGTTTCCATGTACGGCTTTGTTAATATATTCTTTTATGATTCCACTTTTTGGTTTATTATTGTGAAATACTCTCATACCCCAATGTCACAAAGAACTTTTACCTATTCTTCTAGAAATTAAAAAACAAAACAAAACAAAAAAACTTTTTTAAAGAATTTGGCCTCAATGTTTGATGATGACTTATGGTCACTAGCTTTCTGTTCCAACTGACAGGTGAAGGGAAAGGGTTTCTTTTGGATCTTGGGTGTAGACATCTTGGACCATGGTCAACCAGCCTCATTGCTTTGGGCCAGAGTCAGCACATCACAGTGGGGAGTGTGTAGCTAAGCAAACCACTCACTCACAAAAGAGAAGAAAAGAGAAAGAGGAGGTAAAGTTCCAGGGAGAGACCAAGGTCCCCGACTCCCGTCTTGAGTGCATCCCTAATGACCTAGAGACCTGCACTAGACCACAGCTTCTTGGGGCTCACCCTCCCCAAGTAGGGCATGCTGGGGAGTCGCTCTTCACCACAAGGACCTTTGGGGGATGCTTAAGATCCAAACGAGAGCATAGTGAGAAGAAGGGAGAGACTTCAAATTTTCTGTGTGCATAGTCACTCCTCTTGGCTTTGCTCAGCATTGTAAGAACACTAATTTGCAAAGCTTTACTACTAAGTGCCCCATCTGCATACAAAATTTTTCAGTCTATGCAACTAGAGTATTACTTATCCTGCACTTTGAATGCAATTTTGCATGTGTAAAGATTTCTCAATCCTCATTTGGGGAAAGGATAAGGAACAGAGAGCTCAATGGAACTACTGAAGACATTAAAGATCCTAGGCATTGGAGTGTGGTGACTGGGAAGGATGACCCATTGACTTGGGTCAACAGACAGACTCAATAAAGTGGAGAGATTCAGCAAGAGAAAATTTCCACAGTGGCAAAATGATGGATTTTTGGAGCAATGATACAGAAGACTTGGTGCAAAGTTGCTCTTTGAGTTGGCCTTCCAGTTTCCAGAGCCCTTAGTATCTATCAGTTAGGCAGGCATATCTTGGAGTTTGGGTGGTTTTCAAGGAGGAACAAAGCAATACAAGTGAAAAGAGAGGCATTTTAAGGAAGCAAGGTGCAGAATTGCAGTCAAGAATCCAGAAGGAGCAGGGTATCCTGTCAAGACAGGGAGATGATAGTGTAGTGCTGTCCTTAAGAAACGAGGAGGAAGCTGGTACTGGATGTTTCCTCATATGTAGCTGCTGATCCTTATATTGGGCTGCTAAAGGAAAAGTTATTGTCATTCTGCACAACCACAGTCTTAGCACCATCTTATCACTCCAAAGTCCAGAAGCTCCTACAAAGAAAGCTAAATTAGGTCTTTGTTCTTTTCATTCACCTTGAATAATAGGATTAATCCCACAAAATCTGCCCTCTGCCTTTGAAGTACTTGTGTTGCCTTCAAGATCAGGCCCTGTCGGGCCTTCATGCCTGTGACACTGTTGCTCTCTGTGCAAGATACATAGGGAGGGTAAACCTTGATAAGAACAGGTAATGAAGAAGGCAACAGGTTTCATTGTCCATGCACGACCTGTATGTGATTCACTATTGATCCCCACACTCACTCCACTCCGTGAAGGAACTGGGGGCCCACTGCACCTTAGTCTAGGGCTGAGAACAGGGCATTGCAAGGCCATGCTGTGAGCATAAGTGCTGGCTTTAAGGCATGTTTGGAATAATGGCTGAAGGAAGAAGTTCCAGAATTTGAACAAGTTTAGAGTCATGGGGACCTCTGATACTATGACCTGTCTTTATCTCTCTGTCCAGTTTATGATTTGTCTCAAAACAAGATAGAAATACATTCAGCAGCTGGGATGTCTCATTGGAAATTCATCAGAAATTCATTATGGGGCTTACCCTGCTGGATGTATCTAGAGAAAGAACAAAATTTGCTGATAAGAATCTATAAATATCCTCCTTTTTAAAAAAAGTCTTCCTTAATTTGTTCCATGAAAACTATCCATATATTAAGAAAAAACATAGCCAATATTTTAAAGTTTATATCCAACATTAGATTATATATTTAATATAATCTTAAATACATTTTTTCAAAAGTAGTAGGCCATTTACTAAATCCCATTTATAAATATTAAAACACTGAGAATGTATTTTATAAAATAAATGATGGTTGTGACAAAAGTGGAGATGCTTCAGAAAAAAGGCATTTAGAATTATGTATACAGAATGATGGAAACCTATGAATGTATCCAAACATTTTTTAGATGCAGTAAAGAGACCATTCTATGTTTCAGAAAGTGATCGTTATAATTGGTTCCCACTGAATTCCCTGGCAAAGCCTCTCTCAGTCCTCAATGGCCAAGCTCATTGCTTCTTGCTCTGTATTTGCACAATGCTGTTGGTGGCTCCCTTATATAGCTTAGTGTCTATTATATCTCAGTACATCCCTCAACATCCACATTATGGCAAAGCCATAAGAACAAAGCAGACATTACTGCCTACTGGATGAATGACCAAGCACAAAGTCAATGCTTAAATGAACTGAGGAGTAAAATTCTCAGTTACACAAAGCAAAATCTTACACCCTGGTCAGTTGGATCATGATCACTATTTTTTGCATTTACATGCAGTCTTGAGGGAATAGGAGCTTTCCTGAATAAAGAGGAAGGAAGGAAAGAAGAAAAAGTAAAAATGAAAGAGACAAGAAAGGAATAAACAAAAGAAGGCAAGAAGGGAGGAAGGAAAGAGAGGAAGCCTGGAAAAGAGAAAGGAAAGAAGGGTGGAAGGGAGGAGGGAAGGAAAGTTAAAGAAAATAAAAATGTTTTTAAAATATGAAATACTAAAGGGATGATTTATCTTCAAAAGTTAACTTCATTTTTCATGCACTTGTTTTCCAATACAATTATGTATTCCAGTGAAATAAATCTTACATTATAATAACAGCCTGACGTAACCATGTTAACTGGTTTATAGATAATAACAGAGATGCTTTTAAGTCAGCAAAATTCTGAAGCATGTGTTCTGTGGAGCATACATTGAGAAACACTGGGCTAAAAAGTGAGTGTCAAAATCCAAGAATACTACAGCATGTAAAACCTGTGTGTGGCATACGCACCAGATACAAACAAGAAATATGCCTTCATCCTGTTTCTACCCATGAAACACAGCAGTCTCCCAAGCCTTCAGGCAGGGGACATGTCCCTGTGTGCAGAAAGTGAATTTGGTCCTTGGCAAAGAAAGGAATGTCAAAAGGGGTAAAAAAAAAAAAAAAAAAGCATGTCACTTACTCAGTTGCTTAGGCTCTTGGCACCTCCTCCTTTGCATGGTAGCCCCACCTCCTCTTTAATAGGTAGGGAGAAAGCCAGGGTTGATTATGGACAAAGCCAGAAACACCTTCACTTCAAAGTGAGGCATGCTTTGGTAGGAGGAAACAACTCTAAGCCATTATGGTTGTCACTGTCTACTGTGACAACAATTTGCAAATAAAATGGACATTAACACTATTAATAATCTAACATAAAAGCAGCTGGAAGATGTTGGAGTGGAAGGAACTCACCTTAATTTAGAAGCTACTATGTATTACAGGTAAGAATCTCTGCATTACTTTATTTTTCCCTGCCAACCATTCCTGCAGTGACGAATCCCAGAGCTTGATTTGTCTCAGAAAACTTAAGTGCCAAGAATTTAAATAACTGGATCAAAGACAAGCAGTGTGCTTCCAAAACCCACACTCTTCCCAAGCTTCCACGTGTTCTCCGTGCCACACAGATGGCTCCTCATTTTGAGTGAATAATAAGGATGAAGAAGGAGGCTTCAAGTAGTAGTTTTGCTTCTGAATTTCATAAATTTACCTGTACATAGTCTGAATCTGTGATTTGCATGAAACTGAGGGACACAGAGCTGAAGATGGGGACACCATCGCTTGGAATCACCCAAGATCTGAGCCCAGAGGAACGAATGTTTTCCTGGGGACTCTTACACACACAATCTTCTTCAACTCCCCTTTCCTACCAACATATGAGTTATTCACTCAGGATTAAGGCAAATGACTCAAATAAGTTATCTCTAGCAAAGAAATTTATAGAATGAAGTGAGTCAAGATACTCCTGAAAGTTAATATAACTTTACCTTCAAGTGTTCTCTCTCTTATTTTTTTTTAACCATTAATATATGCAAGGAAAGCAAAGGCTAACCTTTGAGGGACACAATTTCATGCTGCGAAATTTCATAAAGTAAGCCTTGATGTAAATAAAGGATGAATGGCCTAATTTTTGCTGTCAATATTTTTAACATATGATACTAACTTACCAGAGAAAAATGCCATTAAAATACCATAGGGTTTAAATCGTAAGCTTCAAAATGAAGACATAATTTTTAAAATTGAAAATAGGAAATGCCCATTTACCTCTCATGAGCAAACCATCAGCATGCTCATGTACTCTGAGTGGATCTAAACACTTGGTTCCATTTAGACTAAACCTTGACTTCGATTGTAGAGGCCTAACAGTATCTAGGCTGGCTTTGTTTCCACTTTTAAGCTACTGAAAATGCGTTTTACTTCTCAACAGACTCTATTCTGTGGACTCAGCAGAAGGATTAGCCTTCTATTTTTCCAGAAGAAAATCAATATTCATAATACACACAGAATGGGTCATTCTCCTACTTGCTGGTGAATTTTACATGAGAAATAACACTGGGATTCAGATAAAGGAACACTTCTACCCACTTCTCAGAAGAGCTAGATTGATGGGACTTTGGAAACCAGCTGAACACCCAACAGGGAGAGAATGGTGAGAAAATGTCCCCTGTTTTAACCCTGTCCCATTTGTTTCCAGAGTTTGTGTTTGTATTTGAATGTGTATTTGGTGAAAATATCAATCTCTGGTAAAAACAGCATACATACACAAGCACACACACACACACACACACACACACAATGTTGTTATATATAATTAAATGTTGGCCTAACGTAAAATTAGATTTTAGATTCAATATTGATGAAGCATTATATGAGAACGTCCAGGTAGATCATATATATGACTATAATACTCTCGAATTCCTGATAGCAATTACTTCTGGTCAGCATCTTTTTAAGTTGATAATTTAGATAAAGATACAAAATCATTTCATTCCACATCCTCTGAAGAGTCCAATGCAGTGCAAGAGCTACCCCCTCCTGTCACAGCCAACACCTAAGAGTTCCTAGGGGACAGGGAGGGAGTGGTGTGGGAGGAGGCTGCTTTGACTGTACAGTTGGCCACTTGGCTGCCTGAGTCCATGCTGTCTACACTCCAGATTTCTTGTTCAGCAGGTGTCATCCTGGCCCCATGACCACTTCAACACCGAAAAGCAGATGGGTCCCCAAGCCCAGGTATGGGAACTCCAGATCAGGAGTCAGTGCTTCCAATCCACTCCACACCTGTGTGACAAGGGCGTGTCCACCTGTAGGTTCACTTCCTGTGTGTCTGTCACCCATGATTAGTTCACGTCCAAAGATATGAAATAGAAAATTCTAGAAATAAAGACCCTAGAAACCCTAAATCACATTGTTTAGCATAGCAAGGGATTGCCAGACCTGCTCTGTCCCACGAGGCCCTGTGGCTCAGAGATTAGACCTTCTCACCCACTGCCTACACTGCACCTGCTGTTATCTGCAGCTGCCTCATATCCAAGGTGTAGTTACTCATATCCAACATACAGCTTCAGCTACATGGTGGGTGTGTTCAAATGACCCTTAGTTTATTAAATAATGCCCCAAAGCACAAGAGTGCAGAGCAGCTCAGCCTTGAAGGGCAGAATCCTTGTGGCAGGGTAAGGAGGGTGTAATCCACATGGCAGGGCAAGGAGGGCAGAATCTGTGTGGCAGGGCGTCTATTCTGGCTCAGCATGGCAGAGCTGCAGAGTGTGTGGGAAACAGCGTATCTGTAGAGGCTTCTGTTGGCCGTGGCTGCTGGCAGCCGGGCCTGCGGGTCTGGTTCTCTGCCTTCCAGCCCTCCCTGTGCATCTCTGGGTTAGAGCCAGCACTGTGGGAACCATGCCCTAAGGCTGCAGCCTTCAGTGCTCCAGAGAGGGTTAGCTCTGCTTGGCGGAGAGCCTTATGAATCCTGCCTCCTTCCTTATAGGTTCCTGGGCCTTCCTTTCTTCCCAGCTCCTTCAGAGCTGATCTTCTCCATCAGAAGTTGAGCTTTCAGTCTCAACACGCTTCTGTAATTCACACAGGGCTCATCCTACCTCACCCTCACAAAATATCCCCCAACTGAGCTGAAGCCAGGGTTAGTAGGTCTCGCTAATGAAATCAGAATACCTGGGTCTGAGATATCGTCTGTACTTGCATCTGAGTACAGATGATACCTACACTGATGATAAAACTCTACTCACTCACTGGAGGCATGTGGGACAGTGACCATGCGTAGTCACATTAAACTAGTGTCCCTATGTGACCTGGTACCATACCAGTGGCCTCTTGCCTGACCTCTGGGAGACACATCCCTCTGACTTTGCTGCTCTAGAAAAAGTGTTTCCTGCTGCAGCTTCTCTGCACAATTAGCTGAAATGTTCCCTCTTATATCGCGCAGGAGCAGAGGATTCACCTTGTTAGTCTACCAAATGAACTTAGCAGTCCAGGACTGATTATAAAAGCATTCAGGAGCATTCCTCCAAAGGCTTAGGTGTCCTAAACAGCAGACACAATATGATCATGTCATGACTCAGCTGGTGTGGCATGTGGTGTGTGTGTGTGCCTACGTGTGCACGTGTGTGTGTGTGTGTGTGTGTGTGTGTCCAGGATGCAGGTTACTTATCAGTGGATATGAACATTTAAAGAGGTTGTGGGAGTACTTTTTACTTTAGTCTTTGTACTTTAGTTATTGTCTGGAATATCATTCTCATTAGCTGGTATTAGTCTTTTAATCACAGAGGAAACAAAGCTCTGTGTAATGAAATTAAACTCTCTCAAAGTGAGCCCTCCCCTACTCCTGGAGAGGCAGGGTAGCCTGTCAGCCCACTGGGAAAGAGATGCTCTTTGCTCTTCTGGTCTGTGATTTAGCACCATCACTTCCAAAGAGGAGGCCAACCTGTCATCTGGAAAAACCACTGTAAATGCACCTGAACTAGAGATAAAGGCATGTTAGTAAAGCAGTCTAAATTTCATGCTTACTTGGCAAAGTCCAAGGTCAAAACTGAACCATATGCACATTGCACCGACCTAAACCACGAATACATGCATTGGGCTGAGGCAGTCATCTTGTCCTAGGGTTCAGTTTCATATTTGTGACTTTAGTTCATCAGTTTGGCTTCTTACTATAGACTAATTAGTCCCAGTTGGGGGTCAACAAGCAACCTGGTCTGCATAGTCATTTTTTTACATGCTATCAGTAAAAATGCAAATCTGAGTTCAGTGACCCATGTTTGATGAACTCCATCATTGAGTTGTTACAAATCTTTTTATTACAACCCTGAATATATACATATACATATATATATATATATATATATGTGTGTGTGTGTGTGTGTGTGTGTATTCATTTATCCATCATACTGTACCATGAGAATTTAGATTACCCACCTTGAAGAATTTAAGTTAAATGAACCATTCCTGTAAACCATGAAGTAGGTGAAATTAATTTCATTTCTCATAATTTTATATGAAGATAGTAAAACCCATTACTGGTTACTACTTTCTTTTCTTTTTTTTTGTTTTTTTGTTTTTTTTCCATTTATTTTTATTTTATTAAAATACTACTTTATTTTCTAAGTGTTCTCAAGTTCAAGGGAGAATATCTCTAGAGAGACTGAAAGTGTCTTGCACTTTTGACATTCTCTTTATTTTCTATTTGAATTCACAAACATGCAGACATACTTGTTCCACACTGCTCTTCTGACATTTCTTTTCAGCATGGCTCCTAAAACGTGAGCATCAGCTTGAGCAATCACAATCACATCTGTGAGTTATGATGGCATTTAAAGTAGAGATGTGGACATATTTCAGATATGTGAGAATCAACGCTAACTAGTAATGCTTACCATAAGAATGATTCTCTTTGAATGTGCGGGCCACTCAGAGGTTTTGGGCACTCAGGCAAGATAAGAGTTGGAGGTCCACATACTACAGGGCTCAATGCTTACATATTAACTAGGGTGGCAAGGCCTCCAATAGACCATGCATGCCTCCTATTTTTATGTAGAACACGGGTGGTGGGGAAGGCATCAAGTTTCAGTTCAGAGTTCAGGGTCCATCTGTGTTGAATGACTTCCTTTCACTCCAGGTCTGTCTTCGCTACACAGCACTCCATGTGTAATGAACCCCTCATCTCTCAGGCATGTGATCTGTCCACATGGGAAACTGAGCCTGGAAAAGAGGACCAACAGTACCATTTCACATGCTTGGGGCTGTGTGGCCAGTAGTTGTGGTCATGGGAAAGAGCAGGAGTGAGCTCCAGAAAGACAAGTAGATTCCCAACCTTGTGTGGAGAAGCCCGAAGTGTCCATGTTAGAGGACTGCACTGCCTTTTCTGCCAAACAGCACAACTTGCCCTTGGTGAATTCATTTATCGTTCTCAATGATTTCCCTCCTGAACCACAGGTGTTTCCCTTAGATGTTTGCATCACACCTCTTCTGGGCTTCTTCTCCCTGAACAGTCTTATGACCATGAAAACCATTTCCATACCTCTTGTTCCTCTCTTCCAGTCTGTCTGATCCTCCTCTTATGCTACCCCTCACACAGGTAAACACAACCACCTTAAAATATTTCTCAGTGAGTTGATGCACACTGAATTATTACCTCAGCATCTGGATCTACGCACAGGCATATCATCTTAAGCTCTCCAGACATATTTACTGTTTTGCAGAAAACAGAAATAAGGACAATTGCCATGGGATTTCCACAAGACTGAGTTAGAGATAAAATAGGGAATTATATGAGAAAGTAATCTTTGAATACCATAAAATGCCACATGAATGAATGAAATTATTTTGGCCACCATTACATATTTGTTCTAAATAATACAGAAGTATTCCCTTTTAATTCCCCACTCACCTATTGTGGAGCCTCATTTGTCATTTGACTATAAAATTGATCTGTGTTTATTCATAGAATGCAGAACATTGATTATTACTACAACATATGCGTAGAGCCAAAACTAAGCCCTGGTCTGCTGATTGGCCCATCTATTAATCTGCAGTGCTTACTGAGCCAAGACACAAATAACAAAGATTCATGTATCTTAAGCAAACAGAGAAGCTCAGAAATATTGCCCTAGGCCCCAAGGATTCTATGCTGATTTCTCCTGTGCCACATCTATCACAGCTTCCACTAAAACCACGCAGTGCTTGCAGCTGATGCTATTCACACACCACAGGTAGTGATCAAGAACATCACTGCAAGCTCCTTGAAAGAATTTTCCTTGCTAGACTGTTGCCTTCCTCTCAAAACATGTTGGCTATGATTTTTTTCCCCTAAATCTCAACAGAAATAAGTAGGCAAAAACTTAAGTATTACTTTTTTAAATTTGTTTTTCTTATTTTTACAAAAGAAATGATAGTAAGAAAAATTAGAAACATTACAGAAATTCACTAAACAAAATGATAGGAATTCAGCAATGGTTGTTACACTGCATACTGTTGTCTTCCAATTAGTAGCTCAGATTACCAGATATAAGCGTGCAAAATTGGTCAAAATATAAAAATTGAAAAGGAGAGAAAAATGTAAGTATTTACTGGTCCATTCAATAGAAAAACAGACATCAGGAGTACAGTTATCCAAGTTAGCCTGTGCACATAAATACATATTTCTTTCTTTCTTTCTTTCTTTCTTTCTTTCTTTCTTTCTTTCTTTCTTTCTTTCTTTCTTTCTTTCCTTCTTTCTTTCTTCTTTCTTTCTCTTTTCGTTTCTTTCTTTTTTCTTTTCCCCTTACCCTCATCATAGTTGTTCTTTCCCTTTGAACAATTTATTTTCCTTTCATACTTTCTATTGTACCTTTCAGATTTTATTTACTCTTCAAGGTTCTTACAGTACAATGTTTACACATGAGGGGATGATTTACTTCACTTATGAGTATGGTCTCTAGTTGCATCCATTTACCTATAAAAGCATCAAGCTTATCTTTCTTTATAGCTGAGTAATAGTCCATTGTATAAAAATAGCACATCTTTTCATCCATTTCTCATTTCATAAGCATTTGGGTTGTTTCTAAGACTTAGCTATGACAAATTGTGCTGCTATAAACATGGGTGCACATATTGCTGTAATATGATTTTTTTTTCTGGAAAAATAGCTAGAACGGGAATGGCTGGGTTGAATGGGAGCTTTAGTCGTAGTTTTTTTGAGGAGTCTCCACACTAATTTCCACAGTGGTTGTGCCAAGTTGCACTTCCACCAACAGTGGAGAGGGGTTCCTTCCTCCCCTTAGGCCCTCCAGCATTTGTTATTGGCTGACTTCTTCATGACAGCCATATGCTCTGGAATGAGACAGAATCTCAGTGTTGTTTTAATTTGCATCTCTCAAATGACCAATGATGTTGAACATTTTTTCATACATTTGTTTGCCATTTTAATTAGTATTAACTTTGAAATTCTCCAACATGGGCTTTCAGGTCTCCTAGACATCTGTAACGGAAAATGAAAACTTACAATGGTGTAATGGTTGATACATTGTGTCAACTTGAGAAGCTTGGAAGGTCAATTAAGCATATGCAGAGAAGTCATCTCTCTGTTTCTTTGTGGCCAGCAAGCATGGCCACATTTGAGCCTCGGGAGGGTGACAGGGCAGGATCCCCACACAGAAAAATTTCTCTACTCAACATTTGGCATTGAAGGACATCTCTTAGGTATTTTGGGCTTAGGGACGTCTGGATAGACCTTCAAATTTTTCAGGCCTAACAGACAAAAATTTACCCAGGGACAGGTTTTTAATTGATTTGCAGTTGGGTGATCTGTATTTATCAACAAGAAACCTTGGTGACATCATTTTATCTCTTCATTCATAAGCCTTCTAGAGTTAGCAGTCACCAACCCCAGTATCTTGGAGACAGAGAGGTAACTTGATTTTCCTAATGGATCTCAGTATAAGAACCATTAAGGAAATTAACAGAGTCAGCAGTTACACAATCCCTTAATCCAGGAAAACACGTGAACTTTGCTAGGTCCATTGCAAAATAGGACAACAGGTCTCCTTGGCGACAATGCCATAGCAACTCTTCCCTCTTATGTGGCACAAGCTTCGTTAAAGGGTGCACCACCTCTTCCACAAAGTGCCTCAAATAAATGGCTTATTTTAATGTGGGCAAGGAAAAAATAGAAAAAGAAAATTGGACAAGAGCTATTTTAAAATACCACCAACTATTTTAGTCAATATTAACAATGCTTGATCATATAGGTGTTTAAAATCTGTACTTCTTGAGATTGTATCCTAAGGAAAGGTTTAAGAACAGGACCTTTATATAGATCCAAATGAACTTGAGCAGAAGCAGCTACAAAGAATGAAATTGAAACAACTCAGTACATTGTGGCTGCGTTTTCCTACTTAACGTGTCCTCACCACATATTTGGTTGTTGCATGTTTGCAAAGGAGGAAGGAACAGAGGGAAGCAGAAGGAAGCTTCAGCAGCAGTGGAGGCAGGGGTCCCTCTCTGCTTCATTCCCCAGTTCCTGCAAAGCACTCCGTGCTAGTTGCCTGATTCTGCTTTGGATTTTTGCTTGCAAGTAAATAAGGTATGTACAATGTGTAAGGTACATTACTTTCTGTTTCTTTTGCAAATGAGAGGACATTTAATTACATCTTACTCCTGCATGTACGTCTATCATCCAAAAATCAAATAATTATCAATGCTGGCAAAGCTCTGAGGGAGAATTAACTGGTAAAACCAGTATGAAAATCCGTTTGGAGATTTCTCAAAAAATTAAAACCGGAAGTTCTGCTTGACTACCTATTCTTCACTTAGCTATCTTCCTGAATGCTTTAAATACATCGTATTATAGTGATACCCACGTTTACAACAGCAGAAGTTAGACTAGCCCAGTCTGGGGAGCAGCTGATGTGTCCATCAGGAGATGAACGGCTCAAGCAAAGGTTTTTTCATACACAACTAAGCACTACTTTGATACAAAAGTGGGTGCACTGTGTATGTTTGTAGGAAAATGATTGTAAGTTGTGGCCATAATTAATGTCAAGTGAAATAAATCAGACACATAAGCTCAAATATTCCATGGTTTCTCTTATATGAGAAACCCAAAATACAAACAAATCAAAAAAGCAAAATAAAGTAGATAACAGGGAACAAGAAGATAGATCTTTTACAGGTAAGAAGGGGCCCAAGAGATGCAGCGCAGGGGACACGGGAGGGGAAGGGAAGTAAAACAATTTAAGATGTGCCATGTGCATGGAGCAACGCCCCATGAAGACTGGTTCATTATGTTCTGAATGCATGTACTAATAAAATTTCTTAAAAAGACAGGTTAGTCTTTAGCTGATTGAAACCAAGGAGTCATTTGATGTAAAGCATTTAAATATGTACATCCCTTAGAAAATGCTCAGGGTCAAGTGCTGCCTGCTTGGCCACTTTTGAAGAAAAATATATTCTTTATGCTTCCTTTTAATTTGTTTCACTTCTAAAGCAGAGAAAATTTTGGGGAATTCCCAGTTTTCACAGCCACGGAAGCAGAGCTTTGATCCCCAGCAGGCATCACGTGCAGGTCTGCCCAGAGCGCTTAGAGGAGGAAGAACAGTCTTCATTCACTGGAAGGAGCTCTTCCAGGGAAGAGCGACGCTCTCCACTGTTGCCATTGATCATTCAATTTTGATATTTTCAGTCACAAAATTTTTTTTGGCCTGAAAAATCTTGGTTTTATGTTCTGTAGACATTATAATGTCTACCAAACATTGCCAACTTGGGATAGCATAGGCTGTGCTTGGGGTTAAGCAAGTAGTAGTTTTAGGTAACAGGCTTCCCTTTGTAACAAAAATGTAAAAGTGCTTGAAGGATTATCTATCCAATGAGGTGGCTCCTCCATGAAAGCACTTCATATCTGTGTACCCATGCATGTATGTGCATGCACATGCACACACACACACACCATTCTACAGCCCTGATGAGAAATGCATGTTAACCACTCGTGTATTAGCCATTGGATGTATTAATTGTACATTTTAAGTATACATTGCTGAGATAAACTGTCATTCAAATGAATGTACAGATCACTGGTCTCATAAGAAGCTCTTCCCTCTGGTGAATGGGTTAAACTACTGCTGTCAGATTGAATATAATTAGTGCTGCTGATATGCAAAGAATTGCTCTGTCAGGAAATGTCACTGTCATTGAGTGCTGTTCCTTGTCGGCATTCAATTTTCTGTCTGGCTCAGAAAATTTTAATAACAGGTTGGAATTCACATGTAAAATTTTAACCAATTTTCATAAAAATACCTTATTCCATTTTGATTTTGCTCTCCTATAATCTTTGGTTGTCATAAAGTAAGATACTAAACACTCTTATTTCCTTCACTTTCCTTGCCTTTTGTCCTTTGAAGAGAGATGCATACAGTTCATTTCTTCCCTTAGTATTTCTCAATTTTTTAATAGAATTTTAAATTTGACTGAAAATAACAGAAGCAGAGAAAGAGCAAGAAGAATGAGGGAGTCACAAGGATGTGTCTGAGCAGGAGTTCTCATGTCTTCAAGAAGAGACTTAACCTTCCAGAAGCACCAATGAATGTTTAGATTTAAAAGCTGTTCCTCATTAATAAACTCTTGGTTCACAGGCCATCTGTTAGGGCAGTGAAATCAAGGGGGTCACGTGCTTCGCCTCCGGTGACTTTGTGTCTTTCTAGGACTCAAAGTTCTGAGTGCCTATTGGTGTTGTAAACCCATCTTGTAGTTGAGAATTGTGATTTTGGAAAAGGAGAAAAGTGAGATTTCAAAATTTTAGTCATATAAAAAATAAAAAGCCAAAACTCCCTTTGTTATTTCATAATACCAAAGTTAAGGACTCCTGACAAGCCACTGTGCAAGGGCTAAGAAGAGAACTTTGTGAAAACACTTGGTTAAAAGGATTTTCAAAGGCATTGAAGGATAAAGGGACATCTTGACTTGGAATTGTAATACAAATGGACAGAAACAGAAGGGGCCACTTGCTGATATTTGGCCATTCTAGGAGAAATCCATAGAGATGGGTGGGATGTTGTTTTGATCTGAGACATTGTAAAGTACTGTACACAGAATATGCAATAAATAAGTGGTTTTGAATGTTTATAACACAGGAAGAGAAATTTAACACAAGGTATCACTGAGAGGGTTATCATTCAAAATTCTGCAGGCAGAGATGCAACATATTTGAAAGTATTCTTTCACAGAGAGGAAGTGATATGGCATTTTGTTACAAAGAAATGTCCACAAGCAGAGGCACAGGGGAGGCATGGTTGTGAGAAAGTGAGGCCCATATTTATAGATTTCCAGAAGTAAAGTTAGCCAAAGCTAATATAAACCTTCTGTGCCACAGAGGATAAATTTAGACTTTTGCAAACACAAATTACTGTGGCCAGGGAGAGATTATGAGTAATTACAACTTCACCAAGATCATAGAGGAGCGGTATGTACTAGAGAAGGAAGAGATGGGAGAGGAGACAAATTATTTAGACATTTTTAGAAAATGTGCAATTTGGTATGTTCCTAATGTACCCTGTTGGCAATTTTATCTCCTAGAAGACAGAAAACATAATCAGAGAGTACCATGGCTTGTAAATTAATTCTGGCCAAAGAAAAACATGAATTACTAATCTGATGAGAGTCAAGAGTCTTTACAACAGGAGTTATTATTATAGACTCCAGGAGCCCAGGGCGATTGGTTATACATAAAGCTCAGTGTGTGGTACACTACCTATTTGGAGGCTTCTTCATCAGCCATTTTTATATATTTGGTACAGGGTCTCACTATACAGCTCAGACTCATAGTGATCCTCTTGTTTTCAGGCTCCCTTGCACTGGGATTACAGGTGAGCGCCACCATGCCCAGTCTCCTCCATTGATCTTTAACTGGAGAACTGGCTGCCAGACCACTTCGATGTCTCCTCAGGTATTCAGCATCCAGGTGGAGCCTGAAGTATGTCTGGGTTCATACAACTTAACCTCTGAACAGAGATACCTGTGGGAGGGAAGGAGTATCCTAACTGGTTGGGCACAATAGGCTCTTCTGAACAAAACTGAATCTGGGCACAGGCAACTTCAGATATAGATTTGAGGACTTTAAAAATCTCTTAATATAATTCTTGATCTGGAGGACATTGTGTTAAGTGGGTGAAATAAGTCAGGCAAAGAAAGACAAGTACTGCAAGGTCTCATGTATCTGCAAGATCTAAATTGGACTAATAGGGTTTTAAGGAAGGAGACTATATCTCTGTTTCTTTTATCCATGAAAGTAAGACCATGTCTTGTCTCTACCTTTCTCCTCTTGTCATGAGCATGCTAGTGTGTGAGGCCTGGGCTTCTTTGAGGGTGATTCCCCTCCTGTGTGTTCTGGTTGGTGTTCTGCTTACTGAGCTCACTGTGATCCCTGGGTCCATCTGCAAGCTGCTGGAGGGCACACGCATCCTCTGCTTACAGCCCAGTGACTTCAGAGATGCACAGATCTCCAAGTAGTTGGTTTCAGAGGAAACCCCACACTCTGCCAGGAGTCCTGGGAGAGGAGCTCAGGTAAAGCACCTGCATGGCCAAACTTCTCTTGTCTCAGTTCAGGCCCTTGAGAAAGAAGGTGGGAGAAAAAAAAAAAAAAAAAAAAGAAAGAAGGTGGGAGGTTGGGCCTATAACTTGGGCTTTGGGGGTAGGGGGAGACCAGTTTCTGAGTACAGAAAGGGCTGCTGCAGCCCACAGACACAGAGCTTGGAGAGCAAATACCCTGGGTTTGACACACATTTAAACACGACTTCCATAGGGAAAGAGAAATCTATTGCAGGAATGAAAATAAGAGCACGATCCAGATGGAAGGGCTTGCACTGAGAAAACGAAGGCTGTGCCCAGTGGGGCTCTGAACATGGTCCTCCAGAGATAGCAGGCAGATCAAGGTCCAGGGGCTTTCTCTTGTTTCTGTCTCTCTGCATGAGAAAGGACTTTTTGCAAAGCCCTTTTTTTGCCTGAAGTCAGGACCTGACAATGGAAGAAACAGTTTCCCCTGGCCTCTCCCTTGGGCTTTTATTAACTAATCGCTGGGAGGAAGGGCAAAAACTCTATTCATAGGCAGAAGGACTGAAGTTCTCTGGCACCTCCAGATGAACTTCCATCACCCACCACTTACTGTCCTCTCTTTTTTTTTCCATTTATTTTTATTTTATTAAAATACAAATGTCAATCAGACAGTTTCAAGACACCTTAACCATACAGAGTTGATGAATTAATACATTGCAAACTGTTTTCATAACGTTTTGGTATTGTACAAGGTGCATACATGAAATTATATTTACAGGTTTTTTTATAGCTGAATTATATCAAAGATTCAATAATTA
>PVKA01010213.1:42651-65465 GCA_004027165.1 Ctenomys sociabilis | reverse complement strand
AATCTTACAGACATATTTTCACATGCTGAAAACAAGCCAAGATAGAATTTTTAGTTTAAGATTCTTTTAAACAAAATATGGATAGGCAAAGTTAAAAAATATATATAATTTATGTGTTAAATCTATATGTGGTAGATAACATACAATATAAATTAAATGTATTCTTTTAAAGGAAAGCGATAAAGGAAATCCAAGACAGTACTGCTTTTTGAAGTGTGGGTATACCTTTGAAAAAATAACCACTTTGCCAAAGAGCAGGAGTGACACAGCTCCTAGGTACATATGCACTTCCTATTTTTCCATGAAATGTTCTTGTTGAAAAGTGTCGTTTCACACTGTTCAGGCTGGACATCAGCTATTTGAAGCTTGAGTTTACATTTTTATAGCTTTACTACAGAAATATACACACAGCACATTTTTTTCAGCTGACATTTTCAATAGCTAAATGTAAAGTATGTCTTTGATGTGTCTCTCTCAAACTCTTGATCATTCTAGTTATTTAGTTTCTTCAAGAAACAATACATTCTGAACTTTAAACATGCATGAAGTATTTGGTAAAGTTGTAGAAAGCTTATTAGCAAAAGGCAATATAGAAGGTGACTATCAGTAATTATAGAAACAGACACATGTATTACGGATACTTTATAAAATTATAGGTTACTGGACTTTACAGGGAAAATGATAATATCCAATTCTTCTGAACATTTATCTTTAAAGAGTAATACTTAAGTCAAATTAAAGATGAGGTTGAGTAAAGAATCTGCCAATTATTTTATTTGAATGTATCAGTAGCCCACACTATAATAAAAATAGACACTTTCACAAGTTAAAACATCTAACACTAAAAATAAAGTCACTAATTGGGTCTACAAAACATTTAAATTTTTGTACAGGTCATATGTAAATATATGGATATATATTCATGAGATACAAACGGATATTCAGTTTGCTTTTCTATATGATAGTAAATGTTAGAATAGTTAACACTAAATTTTCAACTTGTTCATTCTATCTCAACGCCTTTTGAAGAGTGTCTGTCTATCTATCTATCTATCAAATATCTATCCTCAACTCACCTAAAAAGCTTTAATCTTTTTTTAACTAATTTTATTAAGAAATAAATAGCAATAGACAGTTTCAAAACAAGTCTGTAGGACAGTTACAATAATTAATACATTGCATATTGTTGTCTTCATAGTAGTTATTCATTGTACAAGATGCAGACATGATATCTTGTCTAAACATTATTAGTACAAATCTTTCTTCTCATTGAGCTAAAGGAAAGAAACTGTATAATCTAACCTAACTAATTTGTATATAAATATATATATTTTTATTCACTACAAGATGGTCCCTCATTTATATTCACCTTTTTTGTTTAGTTTTGTCAGAGATAGGTATTCCATTGCCATTCAAATATTGTAGATGCATGAATTCAGCAAAATATTCCAATATAGTCCAGTAGTCCATAATAGTAGTGGGTTATCTGCAGGATGGACAATGTCAGAAGTTGTTGACTTGAGCCTTTAAAGCTCAGGATATTCATCTGGCTTTATGTTTTATAACTCATGTTTATATTTTTCTTCCAGAATGGTTAAGACCAAGTTAAAGCAAGACCTATATAACAAAAATGTAACCACTGTATCTGACGAGGTGAATCAAATCCCCTCAGGATTTATCCTGAAACCATGAACAGCATTTTGTAGATCTTTTGTCAGTGTCAGCCTTTGGATGAGCCATGGCCATTGTTTAACCAATTTGCTCACTGTGGAAACCTGAAACACTAAATCTCCTGGAAGAGAAAATAAGAGGAACTCTTGAAGACATAAGGATAGGCAAAACAGTTCATGAACAAAAAAACTGAATAAGTAATACTTGTAAAATTAACAACAGGACCACTCTTATTGAGCAGTTCTTGCACGTCAAAAGAAATTACCAAGAGTGAAAAGACAACCCACAATTATGGAAAAAAGAATCATAACAAATAGACACTCAGAAAAGGATCTTCTTTCTAGAATTCATAAATAACTAAAAAACATTAGAGCCCGCAAATTTGAAGGCCCAATCTAGAAATGGACATCTAAGATGAATATATACTTCTCAGAGGAAGAAATACTAGAAAGAAAGAAATACATGAAAAAATGATCCACATCACTACCATCTATGAAATGCAAGATAAAACAACACTGGGATACCATCTTTCCCTAGAAAGAATGACTATCATAAGGAAATCAATTAGCAACAAACGTTGGACAGGCTGTGGGGAAAAAGGAACCTTTCTCCACTCTGGTGGAAATGTAGACTGGTGTAACCATTGTGGAAATCAATATAAAGACTCCTTAAAAAACAACGACTGAAAATCCCATTCAATCCAGGCACTCCCTTACTGGGAATTTTTCCAAAATAACTGAAAACATCACATCATGGTGATATATGTGTACCCATGTTTATAGTCACACAATTTCTGATAGCCAAATCTTGGAAACAACGAAGATGATTGTTATCTGAGGATAGAATGAAAAAGTTGTGGTGTTTTTATACAGTGGAGTATTACTCAGCTATAAAGAATGCTAAACTTGAAGCCTTCATGTATACGTGGATGCCACTTGAAGTTATATTTGTAAGTGAATTAAACTAGACCCACATGTGTAAATATCATATAGTCTCCGTAGTGTAAGAACTCAAAAGAAGAAATAAATATTGGAAGGTATAACACAACTAAATGGAAAGTGAGAAATTAAGAACTGAACAATGGATGGAAGGCAGGGACAAAAGCTAGGAAATGTGGCAGGGGCAAAACCATACATTTCTATGTACAAGTTCATTAAGGCAATGATACTGACAATGTCCATCAGGTTTTTGAAAATAGTAGTTAACTGGTAGAATTCTCACCCTGGCTAACTATGTATGCCCATACCTGTGAACTAACCATCCGCACTGAGAACAGCAATGTGTAATACGATGGCCATGTTTGAAATGCCTGTCATTCTGGTCTTATAATGCATACTGTTTCTAATGTCATATCAATTACTGCTATACCCTCAATGAAATGTTTTTTTTAAAAAAAAACAGAATAAAAGAAAACAAGAGATAAGAAAAATATGTCATATGACTGTCCTGCTACAATGTTGTATATGGTTAGATTTCTAAATGTTGGTGTAACAATGTGTCATTATTTATTTATTTATTTTCTATTTTTTCACATTTGATAAGAAAAAATCAGTTGATATTCAGACAGATAGTAATGCTAATCTCAAATGCCTATGCTGTAGGGATATAGTATAATTAAGCTTCTCTTCTGGAGGGTTAACAACTTCAGTTTTCAGACCAAACCTTAGAGAAAAAGAAGAGCTACAAGGACAGCCAAGATTTTGGCCCTAACCTTTCAAGGTTAGTCAGAACTCAGGACATAAGAGAACCTGTACTGTGATATCCTGTAACTCAGTTATATCTCAAATTTTCTGTTCAAGGAGTTTTGAGGCCACAGAAGAAAGTGATCAGTGATGGAGAGTGTGCCTAAGGAGAGTCACTTAGGGAGAAAATATTCTTTCAGGTTTTCATAGAGAGCAAAACGTTTTAATTTCTGTTTTTACATTTATCATATATTTTCTGCTTCATAGCTAGAATTTTGGAAAAAGCTTGAGCATTCCAGTAATATCTCTTGTTATCCCACCTTCTGCTGGTCTTCCTGAAGAGTAGAATTCGGTTCATTAACTATTATGTTGTTAGTGTTTTCTACCAGTCTCCATGTCCTTAACACTTTCATTTATTCTGATGAATAATTTTCAGTACTCATCCTAAATAATTTCATATAATGTAATCAAACATATTCTACCATTATTATTTTATTCCAATTTCTGAGCTGTTTTTCCCATTGGCTATGAAATTTTCTTTAATGTTGCAATTCATTTTTCTTTTTCAGAACTAAAAAAGATTGAATTGTGCCACTTACACCTCTGTAATCCTACTTCCTGCCTCAAATCTCTCAGCTTCTACCCACTCATATATATGTTAGTTTATGTCCCTTCCAGACACTATTTTATTCTTTGTGCTGGTCATGTGTCAGAGAGGCATGCACTGTATATAAATAATCTCTGTCAGAAATTGACCAAATTGTCAAATCAGAAACTATTTAAATAATTTTAAATATTCTTTGGGTTAAAGCTAGGGTAAACATGGTCTTAGTCCCTGATACAAAAGAAATCCTTGATTCTAATTAGGATCAGTTATCTGCCCTTGATTCTAATTAGGATCAGTTATCTGCCCTTGTCTTGCACCCTGTCTGCTCTCCCCAGCACCACTGCTACACACAGAGGATATGGTAATATGCCTTTCATATTCTGATCATCCACATGGTCCATTCACTCTGGATACCCACATTGCTTTGAGAGAATTCTGCTTAATAACTTCTCCAAATAATGCTGAGTTGTTTTTGTTTGTTTTCCTGAACTTGGGATTGAACTCAGGCCCTTGCGCTTGCCAGGGAAGCACTTTTTTCCTACTGCACCATCTCCCCTGCCCCTAATGTTAAGTTTTTTAGCAAGTTGAAAAAAGAAAAGGAAAAAAAAGAATAGAATAGAGTTTTCCATATGTGACTGAACTGATTTGTTGGTTTAGTCCATTGTCAGAGAGAGAGAGAGAGAGAGAGAGAGAGAGAGGGGAGAGAGAATTATATTCTCTATTGTATTACATCCTTTTAGTACTAAACTTTCTTTAGAAATTCCTATAAAATATATTCTAACAAATCCTATTTCCTAAATTAAATATTTACATGTTAAAATATAAGCTTTCCTAAATGTTAAAGATGAATCATAATCCACTTATAATATTCCAAAATTTTTTAACATTTCAGATTTTATTTACTCTTTCTGGTTCTTACACTACTGAGACAATATGATCTTTGTTCAAGTGGGTCTGATTTACATCACTTGTGAGTACAGTCTCTAGTTGCATCCATTTACTCAAAAATGCCCCAAATACATCTTTCACAAAATTAGGGCATTACTTATCATGAGGAGTCAATAGACAATTAAAAAATCATGCTTCAAATAGAGAATAATACACTTTTATAGACATTAAAAATCATAAAATGATACACTATTTCTTATAATGAAAATATAGCTTATTCTGTGCTATGGGCTGAGCTGGGAAGATGGCTCTGGCACCATATCGGAGAGAACTATATGTTCAAAAGAATTTTCTTTGGAAAAATTTAAGCATGCAGAATGAACAGCTTTAAATGACTTGTTTGAATAAATCATGATTGTTGTGTTTTATATGCTTACAATCTTGCATTACTTGGTCTTACCACTAACCTGTAGGAAAGTGTAGTATTTTCTCATAAAGGTAATAACATTATTTTCCTAAAGTAACAATAATGTCAAGGAATTTTTTTTTCATAAAATGAAGAAAACTGATTAAATAGCCTCTTAGATTTAACAAGTCTTCTAAAGGGCCAGAGAGATGGCTCAGTAGAATAAGTGCTTCCCTAACATGTCTTCTAATGGTTAACTTTTCATCTCAATTTACTTTTAGCATTTTCCATTCTAATGCTCTTTTAATTTAGCAAACTAGAAATTATAAGTACAAAGTACAAGAAAGTGAAATGATACTGTAGACAACTTATACTTCAGGAAAAAGTGAAAAGAAAGCATAAAATAAGCTATACATTAATCAGTATTTGAAAGCAATTGGATCAAAATCTTAAAGATGACAAAATCAATAAGTGTTGAGCTAAATTTCAAGTGTAAGCATTTTCTCTGAAATGACAATTATTCAAAGTGAACTTGACCCATTTCAGTGTATTAAGTGTTAAACTTTTGATATAGGGAAAGAAACTCCCAACCTAAAATCTGTCTAAGAGGTAATCCTGTCTAAAATAGAACAGTGAGTTTTAGGATTAATGGAGGTTGAGAGTAGAATATATTTATTGATTGAAAATAAGATTCTTTCCCAGAGAGCAACAGAGTGAGCTGTCAAGGAATCTGTTTTCTCTTGGGTTTTTTTCAGAAAAACCACTAAGTGAGGTGGGTCAAATATGGGAAACATGGGAAATTGCAAGGTGGGCATGGGGTGGGACAAAAATATGACCATCCAGTAATATTACAAGCACAACTGTTCAGGTAAAATTGATTAAACCAGGGTCAAATTGAGAAGGGAAGTGCAGTGAAAGTGGGCAAGAATACAAAACAGGGGCTTTTCCTGTAGGGGGTTGGTTTAGTGACTCTTTCCTGGCTTTTTCAAGAGGGGTGGATGCACATTTATAATATCAATACCTGTTGCCCCTCCCTAGAGAGGTATGTGAGTGCCTTGACACATTCTTTTGTCTTGACCTACAGCAGAGGTGCCTGTCTTTTGAACTGTTATAAGATATCTCTTTCTCCTTACTGGCTCCCAGAGGGCCTAGTTAATATTTAGTTAATATTTCTGTCTAACTCAGCTGCCTATAACACTATCACTCAACAGTCAGGATCAATATATCTTGAAGAAAAAAGGATTAAATTATGTATATATATATATTTCTTAATAAGTTAGAAAACTGAAAAGAGTCAACCACTAACAAATGCTGGAGAGGGTGTGGGGAAAAAGGAACCCTTCTCCACTATTGGTGGAGGTACAGCCTCATTCAGCCATTAAGGAAATCAGTGTGGAGATTCCTCAAAAAGGTAGGATTGGAAGCCCCATTCAAGCCACATATTTCTCTTCTAAACATTTGTCAAAAAGAACCAATATGTTATAGTAGCAAAATTTGTCATAGCTAAATCTTAGAAACAACCCAAATGCCCATCAACTGAGGAATGGATAAAACAGATGTGACATTTTGGCACAATTGAATATATTCAGCTATAAAAAAGATAATTTTGAGGCTTTTGTAGATAAGTGAATGAAGCTAGAGTCTATATTGGTAAGTGAAATAAGTCAGATCCACATGTGCAAACATCATACGATCTTGCCAGTGTGAGAACCTGGAAGAGTAATTAAAATTGAAAGGGAAAGAAATTGTTCAGTGGAAGAGAAAAATTGGGATGACTAAAGGGACAACTGAAAGAAGAGAAAAACATACATGGTATTTATGCAAAATGGTTTAAATAATGGTACTGCCAATTTTTGTAGGTCTTTTGAAAGGGGCAGTTAATCCTTAGAATATTTTTCCTCTGATATTTTTTTCTCCTTTGATTTCTTATAACTTCTTTGTTATTGTTTCATTTTTCTTTAAATAAACCTTACATATTTATATCTCAAAATCTGAACAACTAATTTGAAGATAGCACCATGTAATAAAGCAATCATTGTTGAATTCTTATTACTATTGTTTAGTGAAATTCTGTATTGTTTCTAATGCTATTTTTAATCACTATTTTATATTCTTTAAAAATAAAAAAGGTTAGAAACCTGTATTAAGAAAAATATTTGAGGGCCCAGGGAGATGGCTCAATGGAATAAGCACTTCTCTTGCAAGCTCAAGGACCTGAGTTCAATTCCTGGTTCTGAAAAAAAGAAAAAATATTTGATATTTCACAGAATATCCGAGTATAAAAAATTAAGACTAATGTAAATCCAATGAATCAGAGTTCACTTTTTGAAAAGTTAAAGAAAATGGATGAACCTTCACCTAATCTTATCAAAATAAGTAAAGACACAAATCCATATCATTAGAATGAAATAGATAAGATCACAACAGATTCTGCTAAAATCAGAAAGATTATTGATAACTACTCTGTGACCTGAATCCTAGTGAAATGGAAAATTTAGAAGACATGGTTAAATCATTAGATGCACAAACTAATAAAGCCTAACCAAACAGTTATAAAAATTTTGAGTAAGCCATTATTAGTCTGTGAAAAATAAGTAGTTAAAAAAGACACTATCAACTAAGAAATGTCCAGCTCCCAGTGAATCCACTGTGGAATTCTACAGGAGTTTTATAAAAGATATAATGCCACTTAAACTTTTTCATGAAACTGAGTGAAGCAGGACTCCCCTTTCTGGAAGCAAGCATTTACTTCCCTGATTTTAAAATCAGAAAGTGACTCAACCAAAACAGAGAACTCCAAGTCAATGCCTTTAGTGAACACAGACTGAAAAATGCTCTCTATGATACTGGCAGACAGAATGTAGCATATTGCCAAAAAGTTCATACACATTACCTAAGTTTCATTTCAGGCAGGCAGGGATATTTCAACATATGGAAATAAATATATTACACATAAACACAAAGACTAAAATTCCATAATGATCTCAATAGATTTGAAACAAACATTTGAAAAAAATTCAGCATCCATTCATGATAAAAAAATAGTGAAAAAAGAAACAGAGATCTTTGTTCAACCTTATCAAAGACATATGTAATGAACTCAGTGGAAACCTTATGTTAAATAGAGAGAAGCTGAAAGCTTTCCCTTTGCAATCAGAACCAAAATAATGATGCCTTGTAGCACCAGTTTGGTCTAATAGATTTTCAAGAAAGGTAGAAGTTACACTATCGTTATTTGCTAATGACTGGATATTCCACATAGAAAATTCCAAAATCTCCACTAAGACTCATAAAAATCATTCAGATTTATCAGAGTAACATCATGTCAAGTAAATGCTCAAAACTCAACAGCATTCATGTACACCAATAACCAAACTGCTTAAAAGTAAATGAAGAAAACAATACAATGCACAATAGAACCAAGAAAAAGAAAATACTGAGAAATTAACCTGAACAGGAAGTGAAAGCCTCTTCATTGAAAACTACAGTACTCTTAATAAGGAGATTGAAGAAAATACCAGAAAATAGAAACATAATCCTTGTTGCTGGAAAGACTGAAACTAGACACATGTCTCCCAAGATACACTGAACTAAAATAAAAATGGAAATATAAGTCTAAATATTGAAAAAGAAACAAAATCTTATGAAAGAGATAATAGGTAGGACTCTTGAAGACATAATGGTAAACAAAGGCTGTGACCAAAACTCTGATCAGAGGGGAAATCCTACAAAGAATTAATAACTGGGATCTCATCTTGTTAAAATGTTTTTCCACAAAACTATTATCAACAGACTTAAAGGTAATGTACAGGGTGAAAATTATTTCCTGCTGTACTTCACATGAAGGACTAATATCTAGCATATATAAAAAACTTTAAAAAATCAGACCCCTCAAATATAAAGACCCAATCAAAATATGGACATCTGAAATGAATACACACTTTTCAGAAAAGGAAGTAAAAAATGACAAATATATGAAAAAATACTTAACATCACTGTTTGATCAAGAAATTTAAGTTGAAATAACAGCAATATTCTGTCTTTCCAGAAGAGACAACTATCATCACAAAGTCAATTAAAAACAAATCTTGGTGGAGCTCGAAGGAAAAAGAAATCTTTCTCCACTGTTAGTGAGAGTATAAACTGGTGCAACCAACGTGAAAAACAATTTTGAGATTTCTTAAAATACTAAAATTGAGGTTCTATGTGATTCAGCCATTCGCCTTCCTGGTATCTTTCACAAAAATTAGTAGCCTCATTACATAGTGACATATGTATTTCTTGTTTCCAGCCACACAGTTTATAATTGCTAATTCTTGGAAACAGCCCAAATGCCCATCAACAGATGAATGGATAAAGATGTGGAGTTCTTTTAGTACAAAGGAAAATGACTCAGCCATAAAAAGGATAAATGGGATGTTTATGGACAGATGTATGCACTTTGAGACTATGTTCTTAAGTAAAATAAATCATAGACTTGCAAGTATCACATTATCAGTATGAGAAACTGAAAGTGTAAATAAGCACTAAAAGATATAATAGATATTGTGAAATAGGAAGAAAATGGTCCAATGAGAAGGGAAACTAGGGAGAAGGGAGGGGGAAGAAAGGAATGGAAAAAAAAAGAATATGAAAATTAAGCTTTTTATGAGGAGGGAACCTGGGCCTGCCCTGCCAGAAATTGACACTGGGCATGGTTGTACCAGCCTATAATCCCAGTTCTTGGGAGGCTGTAAACAGGTGGATCACTATAAGACCAAACTAGTACTGAGACCCTGAACACCCTGTAGACCTTTCCCTAAAATACTAAATAAACAAACTAATAAATAAATAAAATAGGGAGGGAAAGAAGAAATAAAGAGAGGTGGAGAGAAATGGGGAAACATGAATTAAGATACATCATGTTAAGGTACAAATTTCCAACAATGAATTTGATTATTAAGTATACCTAAAATGTGCAAATAAATATAATTATTTAAAAAAATAAAATAATAACATATCCCATTTGCCTAAATAGGAAGAACCAACCTAGTTAAAATAGTCATACTTCCAAAACTGGTCTATACATTTAATGAAATGACAATCAAAATGCCAATAACAACTCTGAAAAACTGGAGAAAGCAATTCTAAATTCATATGGGGGTAAACTAGACCTATGATGGCAAAAGAAATTCTAGACAACAAGGGAAAAGCAGGAGACGTCACGAACCCCTGGACTTGAACTGATTCTGAAAGACTATCATAATAACAGCAGCTTAGTACTTGAAAAAACAACAACAGAGATTCACAGACGAACAGAAGAGAGACACACAATAAAAATGCAGCCATGAATCAGCTGTTATTTTTGACAAGGGGGTAAAATCCCTTCACTGCTTGAAAGATAATTTGTTTTACCAAATGGTTCAGGGAAATGTTAAAGTGTGAGCATAAACCCATAACTCTTACCGTAAACTAAACTAAAGTCTACCATTAAACATTAAAAGAAAAAGATTTAATCTGCTGAAAGACAATCAGTTAAAACTCTTGAAGACACAGAAATAGCCAAAGACTTTTTGAACAATATCCTTGTTACATAAGAAAAGGTAATGTGCCAAGAATCAAGAAATGAGATTGCATCAAGTTAAAAATCATGGCCACAGCAAAGAAATTCACTAAAAGAGTGAAGACAGAATGGGAAAAAAAAAATTCCAAGCCTTAGAGAAAAGAACTAGCATCCAGAATCTGTGAAATGCTCAAATAAATTAGAAACCCCACTTTTAAGATGCAATCAAAATGAGAGTCTAAAAGAATAAACACTTTTGGGATAAAGAAATACTAACAACCAATAAATACATGAAAAAGGTTCAACATCATTGGCCATTTGAGAAATGCAAATTAAAACAAAACTGAGATTCCATATCACCCCAGAAAGAATGGCTACTAACAAGAATTCCACAAGTGGTAGCAAGGTTGTGGCAACAAAGAAACCTTTCTCTATTGATGGTGCTACCCTAAACTGATGCAACCTGTGGGTCTGGTTTATTTTACTTATGAGTGTATCTTCAAGTTGCAAAGTGATCAACAATATATAGTGTGCCTAAGGAATGTCACCTAGAGAGAAAAATTTCTCTCAGGCTTTCACAAACAGAAAATTGGTCAAACAATGGCCATGACTGATCCACAGGCTGCTGTACATTGTTTCAGGGTAAATCGTGAAGAGATCTGACTGATGTTGCCAGATAGCAAAAGTTACAATTTTTAGTTATATAGGTCTTGCTCTAACTTGGTGTTAATGACAAGGTATAAAAAGTAATGCCATATTAATATGCTGAGCTGTAAAGGCTCAAGACAACAACTTCTGCCAATTTCAAGCTCTGCTGATAACTCTCTACCATTATGGAGTATTGGACTATATTGGGTTATTTTGCTGAATTCAAATAGCTACAGTATTTAAAAATGGCATCAAGTATGTAAAGGTCCTTTAAAGACTTCTCAAAATACAGCTTCTCTAACAGCAATGGAACATTCATCTCTGACAAAACAAAACCAAAAAAGCAAATATAAATAAAGGACCATGTTGTAGTGAAAAAAATAATATGTACATACAAAATAGGGTAGATAACAGCTTTCTCAGTCAATGAGAAGTTTGTACTAATAGTGTTTAGACAAAATATCATGTCTGCACCTTGTCCTCTGAATAACTACTATGAAGACAACAATATGAAATGTATTAATCATTGTAACTGTCCTAACATGTTTTGAAACTATTTCATTGTTAGTTTTCTTACTAAAATGAATACAAAATTTTTAAAAAATAAAAAAATTTAAATTGATGCAATCATTATGGAAATCAGATTCCTTAAAAATCTAAAAGAAATTCATTTTTCCCTGTTCTTACCTTTCTAAAAATCTTTCAAAAATCATCAAATATTGCAATAATTTTTGTATACCCATGTTTATAGCAACAGTTCATAATAGCTAAGTCTTAAACAGCCTATATGCTCATTGACAGATGAATGGATTTAAAATGTGGTATTTATACATAATGAAATATGCTTTGTAATAAAAGGAAAAAAATTAAATCATTTATAGGAAAACAGAAGCACTTAGAATTCATACTATAAAGTGAAGTAACACAGAGACATTTTGTTAATGGTTTTCCTTATAAGAAAACTTCAATATATATACAATAATTCAGATTTACAAAAGGGAAAGATTTTTTAATTGGATTCATTTATAAGTCTGACAAAGTGAGTCTTACATACTGTTGACACAAAAGTACAATGTAAAACATATAAAAATAAAACACATAAAATGTTGTAACTAAACTATTTCTATATTTTTCAGTTTCCTAAATATGGTGAGGTAGACACGCAGGCTGTTTTGGTGGCTTGTGTGCACATATCTAGGCTTGTAAAACAAGGTCAGCTCAAACCTATGAAAGTTTGTAGTTCGAAGTACCTAATGCGAGAACTTTCTGTATAAAGTATGAAATGAATAGGTAATATGAAATAAGAGAATGTATCTAAAAGTATTCCAGTAAACAAGATATCTAAGAATGTTGCTTAACTAAGGTATCTAAAACTGTGTCTTAAGTGTTTCACCCTTTCTTTGGGCTATTCATCTGGTTTTCAATCCTATATAGATGTACGAGGTCATACATGACAACTAAATGAATCTAATGGTGGAAAATTAAAAGGAGAATAGATGGTGAGGGAAAAAGAAGGCAATTGAAATGTGTTATGTACATCAGCTATTGATCCCTTATAGTGGATGCTATCATTATATACTTCAAATATTTACTAATAAAAGTTTCTGAAGAAAGAAAAAATTGTTCTATATTGCAAGTATGATGTGTTGTGCTGAGTCTCTCCAATGTTTTACATGATAAAACATTAAAATAATTGCACCATATCAATATTAACTTTCTAAAAGTGGATCAAAGTGCCCTAAGATGATATTTGCTAACATTTGTTACATAATTGATTTATGGAGGCAAGAGTATTTTTTATTACAAATGAAGAAGATTTGTAATGTGGCAGGATGCACCTTCTCTAGATGAGCAGAGAAGTGCAAAGAGAAGCTCTTGCCTTTTTAAACAAATTCCTGAAAATATGCATGAATCAATAGGTTTATATCAGTAGAAAAAAAAATCCTTTTGCCACATATATAAGATGTTATAGAATCACTGCATTTTTCTATAAATTTATAAATACCCTCAACAGAGTCAAACATCTATCCTCTCTTCAATGCTTCAACATAAAGTAGACTAATATTTCATTT
Organism: Ctenomys sociabilis; assembly: GCA_004027165.1. NCBI lineage: Eukaryota > Metazoa > Chordata > Mammalia > Rodentia > Ctenomyidae > Ctenomys > Ctenomys sociabilis. The sequence continues at coordinate 51,949 of PVKA01010213.1, read as the reverse complement.
GGGAACATTTCAACATTTTTAAGCTAACCAACAGAGAAATGTGACATTAGAATTTAATGCTCTTGTGGCTGTTAGTTGAAGTTGAATCTAAGCAAACTAGAAAAAAAAAAAAGAAAGAAAATCAGATAGAAATGTTGCAATAAATAGGGAATAGTAACAGCACACGACATCATTATTGTCAATATCATAAAATAAATGTTATTTAATTCACCATATATCTGATGTACTGCATGGAAAATGCTTGCTTCCTGATTTGAGGCCTTTACATTAAAATGTTTTAATCAGTCTGTGAAACTGAAGATCTAAAATGACTTTTGGTGATATTAAGAAGTTATTGATGTTACTGTGGATATTATTGACCTATAAAAATAAATTTATAAATTTTGAGAAACAGAATACTAACATGTTTACACAGTGGTGATGTCTAAATTGATTCTAAAATAATTTCCCTGCTTGATCTGGCAGTTGTGCTGGGAGTGGGCTGACGTAGTTAGTGTGAATAAAGGCACAACAAGACTGGACGTGACCTCGTGTTAATCGAAATGAATTATGGATACTTGATTCAGAACAGAAATTTATCACTTACTATCCTACTGTTGCATGTTCTTGAAATTCACCATTAACATGTTTTCAAAAGAATATATATTGCTATGAGAAATTAAAAACTGTATTTGGGAAAAGATAAAAATCATCTATAATCTCATGTTTTTAAAATAAAGTTATAAGAGCCAGCCAGATAGCTCAGTGGACGAAAGCACCCGCTTAGGCAGAATGCAGCACCTGGTGTTCCATCTCCAGTGCGCCATGCTGGCCCCGCCCCTGGGGCCCACTGAGATGGCTCCTGTGACTGCACCTGTGGCCCTGCACAGAGCACCGGGAGGCTGAAATCAGGCGAATCGCTGTGAGTCTGACCTACATAGGGAGACACTGTAGACCTTGTACTAAATGCACAAAAAATAAATAAATAAAATAAAATAAAGTTATAATTTATCTACTATCTCACAATGTAATTAAGATTGTGCCATGTATTCTACCCTGATTGTATGATTATGCCATGTGTGTTTTCTTAACATTATCAGAATGTTTCAAGTACGTATTTCAATTGCTTTGCAAAAATGAGCAATTAAGCATACGTAATTGAGATATGGTAGAATAATAAAAACCAGAAAAGTTAAAAAGTTGTTTATAAAACCATATGAAGTAATTAAACATAGATGTGAAAATAGTCATTATATCAAGAAATATCATTTTATTTAAGGATACTTATAGAACAAAACAGAAATTAAATATCTTCATTTTTATTTGGTTCCAGTTGTATTTCATTTTTACCATGATATAATTATGGGATATATTTAAAGCAACATAACTATTTCTAATTATCACTCAGTCATTTTATTTAATTTTATTTTTTAAACAAGATATTTTAATTATTTATTTGTTTATTTATTTGGTACAAGGACTTGATAACACAGTTCAGAGTCATAGTGATCGTGCTGTGACAGCCTCCCCAGCTCTGGGTTTAAAGGCATGTACCACCACACCTGGTTTCCAAGGTATGTGGTACCAGGGATTGAGCCCAGGTCCTTGTGCTTGCCAGACCAATGGTTAGACCACTGAGTTATCTCTCCCCAGCCTTAACATTCTTTTTTTAAAAAAAGGAATGAAACATTTAATTATCAGTGATTATCACAAGAAAATGTATGATAAAAGGAAAATGATCTATATTAACAGATTTTTAAATTATGTTATATAGGGCCAGCCTGATAGCTCAGCAGATTAATGCATCTGCTTAGGCCAAGTGCAGCAGCCAGGATTCAATCCCTAGTGTGCCATGCTGGCGTGCTGAGATGGCGATTGAGACTAGATTGGGACTAGATGTGGTGGCACACCCTTGTAATCCCAGCACCTCCTTGTATGACCTTTAATAAACGTAGCTGCTTTTCATTGACCATCGGATGTAAATTCTTGCGACATTTGCTTATAATACACAAGAGCCTGGAATCTATCTTTGAGATATCTCTAAATGGGAGGGGTATACTTTTTAATTTTCTAATGCCATGCTAATACTTTTTTGAAATAATCTGTTTCCTGACTTGGATTGATGTTTTTCATGTGCACATACTGTTCAAGATTCTACTGCCTATTACAGGGCACCATGCACCTACCCAGAATTCTCCCTGCCTCTGTCTTGCTCAGTATTATGTCCACTTCACTTCAGCTGTCTTACTTTCCATCTCTATTTTTCCAGTCAGGTAGCCCACTGAGCTCTTTTTAGGTTGCCTTTCCTTGGGGACATAAAGTGTCCCAGAAACTCTAAGAGGTAAAATAGGCTTCAACTTATTTATTTCTCATCTATCAGGGACCAGCATTCACTGCCAACTGATATTCAGTATTATGAAACCATTAATTAGTGTATCGTGCCCATTGCTTTTATTTGTTCTGAAAATAGCAAGAACAGCACAAACCAGATCCTCCTTATTTCTCATTGCCTTCTATATCTTCATAGCATGAGGGCTGGCCAAATAACTCAGTGGATCAAAGTGCAAGAGCTGGGGGTGTGAACCCTGGGCCTGCCTTCCGGCCTGACCCCTAAGGGTTACTGAGATGGTGATTGAGGCTGGGTGTGGTAGCGCGTGCCTGTAATCCCAGCTTTTGGGAGGCTGTTGATAGGCAGATCACTGAGTCCAATCTAGTAGTGAGACTCTGAACACCTTCCCTAAAATACAAAAAAAAAAAAAAAAAAAAATTAAAAAAAAATGAAAGAAAGAAAGAAACAATTTTCATAGCATTGGAGGAAGACACAGTCATGGAAAAATTTCTCTGTTACATTAGTGCTTCTTACAGAACTTCATAATAACATTTATCAAACTTACTAAGGTTCAAAAATTATTAGCATGTTAACATTTGCATCTGATATCATATTTAATGTGTAACTAAATGCTTTTCTACCTAGATAAGGAAAAGATACCTGATTTTATTTCTACTGCACATTAGTCTGTAGGTTTTATCTAGTGAATTAGACAAAAATGTTAAAAGGAAATGAAATTATTCAAAAGAAAAGAGTTACTGAGTTGAGAAGGACAGGAGAGGGAGTGGAGAAAAGAGATTTATCTATGTATGTAAGCAGGATGGTTTGGACAACTGTACTGTGTATTTCTGCTGGTCTATGGAAATAGTTAATGCTTTAATTTGTTCATCTCCTTTCTTCAATTGTTTTTCCTTTTGTCTTCTTAATTTCTTCTACATTTTTGTTTCTTTTTCCATTTTTGAATGCATATATCTGATAATATGAAGAACTGGTTGCAAGATAACAGTAGGTATTACAACAAATACTGTGTAATTCATATTACTTTGTCAAGTGAAAATGTGTATCATTGTAATTTTTTCTGTTTTAATTCTAACTTTTACTCTCTTTAAAAATAAATTAAAAAGTTACATAGATTGTTAAAGAAAGCTTACCCTTATCTTTTGTAACATTTTTCATAATTCTTGCAGTAGGCTTGTCTCCTATTGCTAGAAATATTTAAACATTTTTGAAGTGCTTTGTCCATTCTAGTATGCCTTCTTGAAAAAAATCCCTGAAATATATACATGCAAAAGCTGAATCTTAAGGGATTTCATTGCTAATTTTGAAGGGATTTCAAGTGTAAGTGTATAAAATAAACATTCACAGGTGTGATTATGCATGTGCTGGTGTGTGGGCACATATCCCTGCATGTACACAAATGTGAGCAATAGTACACTAAAATCGATCACAAAATGGTCATTTCCTTCTCCAAGCTGGCTGTAGTGCTTTGCTGATTGATCACACAAGATGGAAGCCATACTCTCCGAGTTTCTTCATCATTCAATCTTGATTCAGCTTCATTTCCTTTTAAGGTTCATTGGGATTAATGATGCAGTCCATTTAGCACAACAAAAAGATTCTAGCTTTCTGTAAATTTAGAGTTTGTTCTCCTTTGAATTTGCACTCCTTGGCTACTGAGTAGCTTAGGAATATGCTGGTTTTGTTGATGACAGAAATACCAAAAGCGAAGGTCATATTAGGACTATTTTAATGAATTATTAAATTCATTTTCTACATAGTTTAATCACATCTCTTGAATTCAAAATTCCTTAAGAAGAGTCTTTAAATATGTATGGCAGGTCCCAATTATCTATGTTAATAAAGAGATGTAGTACTGCGTATAATGCAAAGTGGATGGAAATAATCACATACTTGACTTAGAGGAGACCTATGTCAAATAATTTTAGAACAAGTAAAATTCAAATCAGGTAATTCAGGTTGCATAGTATAAGACACAGATAGACATTTTCCTATTTTTTCTATTGTGTACAAGAGTTAAAAATACAATTTTTAAGCCGGGCGTGGTGGCGCATGCCTATAATCCCAGCACTTGTGAGGCTGAGGCAGGAAGATTGTTGTGAGTTCGAGACCAGCCTGAGCTACAAAGTGAGCTTAAGGCCAGCCTGAACTGCATAGTGAGACCCTGTCTCAAAACGACAAAAAAAAAAAAAAAAAAAAAACAATTTTTAGGTGTCAGACAAATAGGTCACAGATAAAAGTGCCTGCAAGCAGTCACAGGGGAAGGGCTTTGATCCCCAGGCCTGCTGTGCCATCCTGGCCACTAGAACAGCAGAGGGACAGTAATTGAGACTGGGTGTGGTGATGCACACCTATAGTCCCAGCTCTTGGGAGGCTGTAAACAGGTGGATCACTACAATCTGATCTAGTAGTGAGACCCTGAATACCCTATAGAACCTTTCTTAAAAACATACAAAAAAATTGATAAGTAATTAATTCCAAGAAACTGATTCAGACTTATAGTATATGCAAAGAATGTTCTAGAGCTGTAATGCTTCCATACTGAGCTGACTATACGAAGTGCTCATATCAAACAAGTCATCATAACTTTTCTTTGACATGCAAATTATTTCAGTCTTTTTTGACGACCTATCAGATGAAGATACAGCATCAACAGGAAGCCTAACTTTAGAGATAAGTAAATATGATTTCATTCACTTTGGGAGACTAGCAGTATTGTTAAAATGAGCTTTTCTCTTTAGAAAAACTTTATTCATTATGCAAAGTTCTGAATATTGTCCCAAGAATTACAGATACAAAGAATTTATTTAGAAGTGGTCACTGAATTTTAAAATGGTGGCAATATGAAGTATAGAATATTCCACAAATGAAGCAGGAAATTTGACCCTACTTATCTTAGAATCTTACCCTCTTGATTTCTCTTGAGAAAAAAGGAAAAGCAGAAATTATCAAATAGTTATGAATGAAGAAGATAAGCGTTGAACAATATTTATTTTTCTTCAACATTTCATGAAAATGTTTTCCCTTAGTTATTGTAAATATTTTTTGTATCTGTTAGCAAAGCATGAAGAATCAAACAGAAATATGAGAAATGACTTTAAGTGTAGAGGAAGATAGAGGTGCACAGTGAATAGGAGCTGGACCAGGGCTGGCCTACCTGTGGAACCCTGTATGACTTATATGACCAGCTTGCTTGACCAGTTAACTGCACCTTACTCAGTTTACTTGATTAATTAATGTACTAGTCATTAAGGAGGAAATAACAGGAGGGAGTACTTTAAAGGTTCATGGGAGAACTGAGATGATTTATATAACTTATACCTACTAAAAAGTAACAAATGCTCACACAAATAGTTTTGAAGTGAATATTTTTGTTTGTCTGTTTATTTATTTTTTGGCAGTACCAGGGATTGAACTCAGGACCTTGCATCTGCCAGGCAGGTGCTTATGCCACTGGGCTATCTCCCTAACCCAGCCATCTCCCCAGCCTTCTAGTGAATATTAAAAACAAGATACAGAGCCAGACTTTGATCAGCAGATTAAAGTCCCTGTTTAGGCAGATGCAGGTACAGGGTTCTATCCTCAGCATGCCATGCTATCCCTGTCCCTTGGACACACTGAGACAGTGATACAGACTAGGCATGGTGGTGTGCACCTGTAATGCCAGCATTTGGGAGGCTGAAAACAGGGGAAAGATCACTACAAGTCCAATCTATGTAATGAGAACCTGTAAACCCTGTACTAAATACATAAAAAAAAAAAGATACATTATTACTGATTCATGAGGCACAAATAAAAACACTAGAAGGTAATTATTTGGATATCATATTTAAAACAAATAATAAAGAGCTATTTTAACCACCACTCCTATTTTATAATACATTAGTATGGTCTTACATGGGCAATTTGATAAACAGTATTAAAATGGAAATCCATTCAATAATCCTTTTGTATTTTGTTCAGGTTTTATTTTTTCTTACTATGTGTTTGTGGTATATGACTACCTTCTTCATGGGGACTTGCTACATGTACTTTATACATTCCAATTATTTTTCAATACCTTACAAAATTAGTAATTCAAATTCCAAGAATAAATCTATGAGAGCACATATTTTTATTTAAAGAAAAAAGTCATAATTTAATTCACTATTAAGAAGACCCTCTTTGAATATATACTAAATCTAAATTGCATTTTATATGATTTCAAAATAAATATTTAACTATTTTGGTGTTTACAGAGTATATGACACACACACTTTATACATGAAATGAGTTTAATACCATAGTCAATACTTTATTATTCCCCAATCAAAATATATAATAGTCATTTAGATAAGTCATTATAAGACAAGAATAATTAGTGAAGCAGTCATATGGGTATGTATGTAATTTTGTTATTGTTAATTTATAATTAAATTGCAGTTATTGAAAATTCAAACATTTGATTAGTAGAATTAAAACAAAATGTATTAACTGATACATTACTGCCTATGATTTAAGAGGGATATCTAGTAATCAGTTTCCTATGGAAAATGAATTATGGTAAAAACTTCAGCATTCTGAAAACTAATTCATACTTATAAGTACATGAAGTTATGCATACTAACATCTTCGTTACTCCCATTAACAGTACAGAGTCTACTATGGATCTGGCAATATTGTCAGAGAAACCAATATAGACAGTAATCTTTACTTATGCTAAAAGAGGACAGAAAGGGCCAGAGAGATGGCTCAGTACAATAAGCCCTTCCCTGGCAAGCACAAGAGTCTGAATTCAATCCCTGGTTCTGCAAAAAATAAATAAAAGAGGACAGAATTAGATAAAGTATATCAATTGAACACATAATAAGAGAAGAGGAACAGGTGAAGTTTTCACTTTTGGATTTCCTTAAAAATAGGCCCTGGGTTGAAGATTTGGGTTTGTAGTTTATAGTAATGTCAGAAATACTGAGATGAAGCAGCCAAAGACTGAAATAGCACAATAAGTCAATGATGTGAAGGTTATTGAACTTACCCTTGTACATGACAGAATTCAACTCTACAGATAAAATTCTAAAGGGAACAAAATAATTCCCAGAAAGACCATCAGAAGAGCATCAGTTGGGCCATGTATTCATTCTTTATCCCTTGTTTGAGTAACATCCAGAAGACACGTGTATCAGACTAATCCTACACATGTTGTGAGAGGGAATTTATTAGCAGAATATGAATGCACTGGTCATTGTGTTTGAGAAACATTTTCTTTCTCAGAATGACAACTAAGATTACTTACTAGAGAGATGACACAGCCTAGTTGAGCTCAGTAAAGAGAAGAAAGAAGTGTCACTTTATCACACACATTTAGGACACTGGCAACCTGGTGAAAAGAATTGGAAGGCTAGGATGAAATCATGATTAGCGTGGGTGCAATAGAGACCGAGGGAAAAGAGGCTTTGGTAGTGGCCAATATTTTGAGAAGCTTTACTGTGAGAAGGAAATAAAAGTAGGGCATTAGTTTCTTTATATTTTTAAAGGTTCAGCCACTGTTTCATATGTATAAGCATAATCTAGAGAGGAGGCAAAATTATATGGAAATAAAGGGGGAAATTTATAAAGCAATCTTTCTGTGATGGCAATATTTTAAGTACTTTGGAGGCACTTTTTCATTGCTGAGTGAGGTAAGACATCTAAGGGTTCACTATATAGATAACGTAGTAGGGTAGGGTGAGGAACTTAGGGATAACATTAAGCTAATATGCACCATTTGTTCAAGCCTCATTGTTCATGGTGCCTGACAAAAAATTTCCGTAAAAGGAGCCGAGGAGATAGTTCAGTGGCATAAGCACATGCCTGACAAGCACAAGGTCCCAAGTTTGATTCCTGGTACTGAAGGAAAAAAAAAAAAAAGAAAAAAAAAAACAGAAAGAAAAATTTCCCATAAAGAATATATCTGCTAAATAGAAACTCAAAACTCAAGATTTTTTTTTTCTCTGAAGTACCAGGTAGATATTTGAACTCTGTTAATCAAACGACTAAGTATAAACTCTAGAAGAATTCTTTCTTGAAGTAGGTGAATTTAATGTTGTCTGCTTTCTGTTACTATATTCTGCTTAGTGAGCAACTCACACACAATATTTCACAAGAAAGAATTTTATGCAAATACATGGATAGTGCAATTGTGTCTTTATAAATGGATAATTCATGCTTTTAAAAGTAATTGTATTATTAAATCAAATAAAACAATAATCTTAATAAAGATTCACTACATAAATTATTTGCCATGATTTTTTTACCGGTTTTATTTTACTTCCTCTTTTCCATTGTTATTATCATAATTTTGAAAGATTATAGCAGGTATTAGATGAGACATTTGTTTTAAGCCACAATAAAAATATGAGAAAATATTTAAACTATTTCCTGCATCACAGAAGGCCAGGAAATAGCTTTTTAAACCATCAATATGTATGTTACCATCTGACTTATTTATTTATTCTGTGAATATCATTTTCTCAGAGTAAACTAGTAAAGATATCACATTTATAATTAATTCAAGACTCTTACTTACTCAGAGTAAGTGTATGGGAGAGTTGTTCTTCAAGTTACAGAAAGACTTAAATTTATGACTAGAAAAAGTAGAACGTAATTCTGTATCCAATGGTCTCTTGTGTTCCGAAGGTAGTTGATATTTTAAAAGGGATTTTGTCATCTACTTGGTATTTCAACCTGTTTTATTTATTCTGTTGGAAATACTGACTAGTGATAATAAACAAAAATCAGAGAAATATTTGCAAAAATTAGATACTGCTGATATGTCACAGAATTTGTACAATAAATGTAATAATAATTGTAGAAACTTTAATTTATTCTCCTTCAAAAGAAAATTCATAGGGCTAGGGAGATAGCTCAGTAGAATAAGCACTTGCCTGACAAGTGCAAGGTCTTGAGTTCAATCCCCAGTACCACAAAAAAAAAAAAAAAAAAAAAAAAAAAAAA
>PVKA01010213.1:11681-42551 GCA_004027165.1 Ctenomys sociabilis | reverse complement strand
ATGTCACTTTCAGAATTGTAGACTATATATTAGATGTATTTTAACCTTTTTTTTCCTGGATTTTATTTTATCTTTGAAGTGCTTTTATTTATTGCTTATTTTATTTTATTTTTGTCTTTTAGGGAAGGGTCTAGAAGGTGTTCTAGGTCTCACTACCAAATCAGACTTGTAGTGATCTGTCTGTTTGCAGACTCCCAAGCGTGGGGGTTATAGACAGGCGCCACCACACTGAGTCTCAATTGTCATCTTGGTGTACCCTGGGGTGGGGCCACCTAGGCAGGCCCAAAGATCGAATCTCTAACCTCTGCCCCTGCTTGCAGATGTTAAGTAATTTTAATTTGAAATTAAATCTCTTCAAATTTATTTTAAATTATATTCATTTACATATTACTTTAGGTTTTCTAAGACTTTCTTTCATTGTCAATTATTCAACTTTGCCTGCTTCTATTGTAGTAATTTGAGAATAAATGAGTATGGGAGGCCCAATAATATTGGGATTATCCCACAAACATATATTAGACAGCAAGGCCCAAGTGAGCACAATTTAGAAAAAGGTAGTATATGTGAAAAATCATGGAGGAACCATAGTTTTCAAAGACATCAGTTTAACCAGTATTTCTTTCAACTTTAAAAGACAGTATAAATAGCAATAAAGCCGCCCTTCTGGGTCTTCTAAGACTTATAAGAAACCACACAGTACAAGAAAAACAGTGCGTTTCTGAGATTCAAATATAGAAAAATCATACTTGAGACGTTCAGTATCTAGATATGTTTAGCTTTCATACAGAAACTAGTTAAGGACTAAAGTAAACAGGCTCTTATTTTATTTTCATAGTTAAAAAGTTCCCATTGCTCATTGTGCTCAAGTATAAAACCTCAGGAGCATCTTTTAGACAATGAATATAGCCAATTTCAAGAATAGTATTTCTCTTGTCTTATTTTCCTATCCTGGGTATCAAGTAACCTACTAAACCAAAGTGGTTATTTTGCATCTCAAGATCCTTATAATACTTCTAGTTAGGAGTAGTTCACAAATACATAATGTTCTTGAACCTCAAATGCTGTGTCTGGTTGACATATTTACAAAGTAATGCCATGCCTTAAATAGAAACATTTCATAAATTTCTTATTTCAGACATAGACTCTTAAATGTATTCAGAGCGCTCAGCTTGATGTGTGACTCATGATTAAAACTCAGTTCAAGTGCTTAGTTTGTGTCTAAGCCATTAACACTCGGCTTTTGCCCAACATCTGAAAGGGGATGAATGACCAGCTGCAGCAGCAAAGCTATTTTACCTCCCCCCTCTTGGATCCTTTGAGTTAAAACCTGCATTTGGTCTCCAAAATCAAGAGAATGGAGCCCAAACATCTACACAAAATACAATAAAAGAACATCAAAAATTGTCATGCAATGTAAATGCATGGACACCATTAAGACAGTTTTCATTGCCCATGGATCTTTGTTCTAATTTTCCACACAAATTCCATCTCTGGGAAGATACCTGGTAAATCCGGGTTTCATCTTCCTTTGGAAGGCATCACCAAATGAAACCACAAATACTGCACTCACAAGACTAGAAATTTAGCAGAATTGAGATGGCTATGAATGCTAAGAATTGGACTTTTATGTTTCTGCTACAGTCGGCATTTCAACGTGAACATTTTCATGCAGACTTTTGATAGATTCCTTTGAAGCCACATGAGGTCTTGTGTGCCAGATTTTTCTCTGAATTGGCTGAGGTACAGACTGGCTTCCTTGAAAATTCAATGAGCTATGGCTGCTAAAAACTAATAACCTCTTACAACATTTCCATTACAAAGCATAACCCAGCCTTCGATGTGAATCAGTCACTTGGCAACACAAATCCTCGTCGTGTGAAGAAGAAAGAGTATCTGTTATTTTTACTCCTGTCTGTCTCTTACCATCTTCATATAGTTTCTGGCACTTATACTTTTTTTCAACAGGAAGTACATGTATGTCCAGACTACTTGCTATAGATTCTGAAGTCATGCAAAAGCCTTCTTATCATACCCTTCAATAATATCTTCAAAGAATTATCAGACATTTAAAATTGAATCTCTTTTTTTAATCACTTTAATTTCTATATATTTTTCCCACATACCTCTCTTCATGGTGGGGAGAAAATGTGTGAAGAAACCCTTTCAGCTAATAATACACATGATAGAAAAGTCTCTATTTGGTTCATTTTCTTTGACATCAACTTTAAGTATTCATTAGTCAGTTTTTGTGTTTTTATTTTTAGTGTAACCAGGGATGGGAATCAAACTCAGACCCTTGCGCTTGTCAAGGAAGTGCTTATTCCACTGAGCGATCTCCCAGTCCCCAGTTTTTGAGTTATGAAGACTGAAGAAATAGAAACCTGACCTACACATATTTCTACCCCTTTTTACATTTTTATTTTGTAACAGGATCTCAATCAAGTGTCTTGTCTCAAGCTTGCAATCACCCTGCCTCAGCCTCCCATGTGGTACAGATTGTAGTCAAGTACTGCTGTTCTTAGCAGGTTTTAGCTAATATATGAAGATAGATTAGGGATTAAGACAAAGATATATTTTAGTTTATGTTTTACAGCTGGAAGATCACAGTACTTTTGGTAATTTTCAGACTATGAACTTGTCCAAAACCCTGTTATAAAGACATCCTAAATTTTTGTGGTGCTTTCATCTAACTTCTCTGTCAGATGATTTTTAGCCAGTGATAAGAGGTCTTCATCTCATCTTCTTGTGATCTAACCTGCTGACTTGTCTGTCCCATTCCAATTTTTTATTTTTGAAATTTCAAAAGAGGGTAGAACATTAAAATATTTAGTTCTCTTATTTGTAAAAAATGTCCTTTCGAATTTTCTGTCAGTCACTTTCAAAAATCTTGTATGAACAGCTTAGGCTTGCATTTTAGTCATATTTGTGAGACTTACCCAGATATATCAGGTTATTCCATTTGTATAGATTCTGAGGAGCAATCAAAGTCAAGAGGAAAACTATTTCTTTATTATCACTACCTTTTCAATATTTCAAATTACATTATATTGTTTATATCCAGTCACTATCACATAGTTATCTATTTCTGTACTTTCCTGATGCTTTAGCTAAACATCATTGCCTGTACATTAGTCATTTCCTCCGTTCTTCCACATTGTAAGGCATTCTTAGGATCCTATGGAAATCTGATTATATGATTCAGCTTTTATTTAAGGTCACAAGCTATGGAAATATCAAACCAATAAGAGTTTGCCTATTCTTGAATCTCAAACTGATCCTTCTTATTCTTCTATAAACATTTTAGTATAATAACACCATCAATCATGTAAAAAAGGAAGTTTCTATCCCATGGTAATCCATTTCCAAAGAAAGATCCATTGTGAAATACCAGAAAAATCTGTGTAGGTTCAAATAAATTCTTTTTTTTTTTTTTTTTTTTTTTTTTTTGGGGCAGAACAGGGGATTGAACTCACGCGTTTGTGCTTGCCAGGGAAGTGAAATGATTATTTCACTAAACAATCTCCCAGCCTCTCAAATGAATCCTTTTGTTGTTTCCCAATAGCATGTTGCAAAATCTCACATTCACAATCTGATTATGAAATAGAGGAAATGTCAAGGACAAAAGATTAGACTTCAAAAACCTATCATGTACAAGATGTGGTCCTAAAAAACAACCTGTCAATGTCTGATACTTGAGAAATATGAAAATCATTTTAATTCTGAGCCTGAAACTTACTTGTCTACAGACACAGTACCTCTAGGAAGGAGCAGAACAACTGATCCTGCTGAGGATTTATATAACAGCTTCATTTAAAATAAGTACCTCACATGAAAATCCTTGAATATTTCAAGACATACAACCTACACTTCTCATTGTCTGTAGATTAATAAGTGGAGTCATGTTTTAGCATTGTTTGAGTACAGAAAAACCCACATCTAGAAAGCAGTTACTTATCACAAAAGCCCACTGATACTGGCTGATTTTAAGGGAGGAAAGGGTGATGAAGGTACATTTTGCATATGTTACCCTAGGTGTTGCAGAACATACAGATGGATATAAAAATACCAGAGCCACTTTTATATCATATTGAAGAAAGTTTTAGAAGATTCTGACAAATGAATGTGCTTTAATCTCAGGGCAGAAATAATACACCATCTGAATTTTCTCCAGGAGGCTACAGAGATCAATTTATTCCTCCAAACTTTTTGTTTTTGTTTTTGCTTTGTTTTGCTTGTTGGTTTGTACTGGTATCAAACTCAGGACCTTGCACTTTCTAAGCAGGTGCTTGAGCCATTGGACCTCCCCTAGATTTTTAATTACTATAATACTAAAGAGGCACAAGGTCCTTGGCCAAACTAGTTGATATTTGTCCTCTACATGATAGAGAAAGTGAGAGATGCTGCTATCAAACTGTACAAGACATTTCAAATGGCTAAGAGGTCAAGTGATATTACTGAAGGGTTAATTACAAAATAGAAAGTAAGGAAGAGTAGAAATTATAACAGCTTAGATGGCTGGCTTGTAGGTCATGGGACCAACAAAGGAAACAGAGTGTAAGTCAATCAGAAAGCTGCTTAATTTATGTTATCACTATAGCCATAAATTTGACACTAGTAAGCCCATAATGTCATGGGCTGCTGTGTTTCACATATTTTCCAGGATGTAACTAACTTGAGAGACTAAAACCCTGGTATTCAAGTTGTCACTGTGTTCATGGAAGAAAGTGATTGTAATGCCAATGGAAGTATACAGGTAAATAATATTTGACTATTTTGTGAAGGAATGTATAATAACTTATTGGAATAACTATGCACTAAAGAATGGTATATTTTATATCTTTTTGATAAGTGTTCTGAGATAACACCAATAGGGATCCAATGGGTCAATATAGTCTTTGAGTTATAGTGGGATCTTTTGAAATAAAAATGAAAACTTGCTGAAAAGTTTCTCATCACATCCTCTGCATGTATTCTGTTAACATCTCCTCAGATTACAAATACAGAAAAACTCTCAGGGAAGAAATAATAGCAAAGTTTCCTTGTCTTGGAACTAAGCATCATTACAGTAGAAAGGATTCAGTAGATGTTGTTACTTATTTACCTCCCTCAGAGATATGTAGAAAATCAAAAGAAAAACAATACAATATTGATGAATCATTACAGATAAGGATGCAATTGTGGTAGGATTCATCATATGAGCTTGGCATTATTACACTTAAATGAACCAAATAACTCTAGAATATAACAGGCCAAAATACATTATACCTCCATACAAGCTACTGTGACCAGTTATTGGATTCATTGGAAATTCTGGCTTTTGATGGACTTTTAAAATACACCAGAAACTTTAATTCAAAAGGAAGAGAAATGAGAATTTACTTCAGGTTGAGGAGAAAAAAGCTACAGGGACACAGTCCTGATAGAAGTCAAACTAACTCATCGTTAGGAAACTATAAAAGGAAGACTCTCTGGGGGTGGAGCTAAGGTTTGATTTCCCATCAGATAATGTTTAAGAAATTAAATTTAAAATCTCTGACTAATGTTTGAGGGTTATTTACTTGGGAAATGTTGTTTGTTGACATGTGAAGAAGAGATCAAAGATAGCTGGAAAGAATAACACTCCTTTATTTTATTTTATTTTTTCTTTTTCTTCATTTTTTTGGCTTTGCTTCAGGGCTCTGATTAATTGCTCTTCTTTATCTACAAGCATCAAGGAGGTCTTCGTGATCCTAAATTTCATGATTATATCACAGATGAGATCAAGTAATTGAAATCTGTGAGAAGATGAGTGTGTAAAATATAGTACATGCCTTGTTAGAATAGAGCTGTACCAGCAGCAGCTGAATGGTGATGGGAGATTTAGGCACCAGACACATCAGTTAATGTTTTAGGAGTTCAGTGAGTGAAGCATAGCAGAAGCTTCACACTGAACACCCTCACTAAATAAGAAAGAGTAGTGTAAATTCATAGAGTTCTTTTGAGTTTGTATGAAACCATCTATGAATGTAATATTTGGGGATGCTGATTTCTTTTTTTATTGAATGTATTTAGTACAGGGTCTGCAGGGTCTCACTACACAGATTGCATTTATAGTGATTCTTCTATTTTCAGCCTCCCAAGTGCTGGGATTACAGAGACACACCACCACACTCAGTCTCAATCACTACCTCAGCGTGTCACAAAGACAGGGCCAGTGCGGCATGTGGAGCCAGAGACCTGAGTATGCCAAAGCAGGCATTTTATATCCTCTGAGCTATGTGGAACACTCTTGATTTCTTAATAAATGTGGCTGCCTATTAAATAAAATTCATGAATGGAAAGAGCTACAAGGCAGGTTCAATCTACAAATTTATAGTCAGCCTTTTTAAAAGTCAATAGAATAAGAAAGCATGTTCTACGGAATTATTTGCATGTACTAGCAAGTAAACACAAATTTAAGGTACTTGAGAACAACTGTTAAGGCTCAGGAGAGGAAAGAATGGCTACAGCTTCTAGT
Source organism: Ctenomys sociabilis (assembly GCA_004027165.1). NCBI lineage: Eukaryota > Metazoa > Chordata > Mammalia > Rodentia > Ctenomyidae > Ctenomys > Ctenomys sociabilis. The sequence goes on along the minus strand of PVKA01010213.1, from coordinate 36,055 downwards.
GTGACTGTCCAGGAAAGCTTTGAGATGAAACCTGCACCTCATTCATGTCTGCCAGAGTCAGCATCTGGGCTCCTGAGCAGAGGCCACCTATGGTAGAGAGAATGGCTGTGTGCTGTAATCTGGTGGAGAAGGGACGTGACTGAGGCAAAGGCCCAACATAGGGATGAAATACTGAGTTCATATTAAAAATTACTGTGATTTTTCAATTTCATATCTATCACTACAGCAAGAAAGTATCTAAAGACAAAAATCATACTTGACTTATATACATATATGTACTGTACATTAAATATGATATATAATATATGTTATATTATATATTGTGCATAAACATACATTTTTTTCTCTTCCACAAAAACTTAAATCTGTTATTATGTGTGTGTGTGTGTGTGTGTGTGTGTGTGTGTGTGTGTGGTGTACAGGGTCTACAGTGTGTCACTACACAGATTGGACGCGTACTGATTTTCCTGTTTTCAGCCTCTCAAGCGCTGGGATTACAGGCACCTGCCACCTCTCCCTGTCAGTCACCTTCTCCGTGAGCGCCAGGTGCTGGGTCACCATGGCAGGCTGCAATTTCTTATTTTGTTGTTTTTATTGTTAGTTTCTCAGTTGACTTAGATGACTTTTTTGACAGAGGCTATAGAAACTTTCATTCTGAGGTACTCTTTATAAGAAGTTGTTTTTAAAATTCACTAGATTCCCAGGCTCTTAGTTATACTGAAATTGCACTTTATATTAGACGACTTTATAATTGTTTTACGAAAATCAAGGTAATTGGTGAAAATATATTTCTTCAGTTATAATGATCTACTTGTCTGATTTTTCAATGGAACATTTTTTTTTTCTCAAGTACGTTTCTCGGTGATTCTACTTGCTATCTAAAAGACGTATAATTCATTGGATGTTAACTCCCAGTAAGTTAATTAATAAGTTGAACTTTTAAGTCATGTATAATTTTTAAGTATTTTAGCAAACAACTTCTTGAAAATGTGTGCATAGTATTATATATTACCAAGTTCATTTTGTCTCTGACTCTAATTTCAGGTAATAACATTCAAACACATACAACCTTACTTCAGATGGATAGATAGATAGACAGAACTACTACAAGAAGTGCACAGAGTGGTAGCCATTATCTTTCAGATATTTAGTATGGCAAACTCTATATATCTATATATAGAGACAGAGAAAGATAAAGACAAAGAGACAGATATAGAGAGAAACACAGAAACAGAGAGAGGCAGAGAGAGACAGAAAGACAAGAGAGAAAGCAACCAGTAACTAAGTGTGCAGTAGGAGGAGGGAAGGGCTACCATCTCTGGCCTAAGACTGGCAGGTCATAAGGTTCCATTAGGGCAGTATCTGGGCTACAGCCACCATCAGAGAGCTGGGCACCTTAGCAGCCTGTGCGTGACACTGACAACACCATGATCAGCGAAATCCAAATTCAGCTTGTCGTAGACTCCTACTTCAGTGTAATCATAGTACTTTTTAAAAAGTACTACAGCTCAAATAAATATAATCCAGTCTAGGTCCCTCATTTTATATCCATTAACACTCACTTTATACCTCAGAATCTAAAAATTAAAAGTCTAAAATTTTTATGGACTGCAAAACTATCATGGATGCTGTGCACAATACTTATAAGGCTCAATAGGTTAGTCTTGTAAAACCCACTACATTGACATACATAATTATCTTCTCATGCAATCCTATTTTGCTCTATAATTTAGACAGCTGAAAAGGCCTCTTTGTTAACATCCTAAGAGAAATATTTATTTGTGGAAGACTATTAGTATTACTAAACAATATGAGATATATTTAAAAAAAACTACATAACATACAATTTTAAAAAGGGAATGAAGGATTATATGAAGACTTTATTTGTAAGAACAGCTTAAAAATTCTAAGTAAGATTGTTATATAACTGATACTGTCATGTTTTGTGATAAACTTGTACCCTGGTCATGAGGGATACTGTTTAATACCAAATTTACTGGGTTCTAAATTCAACTGGAGGGCTGGCCAGATAGCTGTGGACTAAAGTGCCTGCGTAGGCAGGTGCAGAGATGGGATTCAATCTCTGCTGTGCAGTGCTGGCCCTGCCCCTGGGATGTGCTGAGACAGTGATTGAGACTGGGTGTGGTGGTGTGCTCCTGTAATCGCAGCACTTGGGAGGCTCAAAAGAGTAGGGTTACTACAAGTCAGATCTGTGTAGTGAGACCTTGTAGACCCTGTATTCAATACATAAACAGCAAAAAATAAAATAAAATAAACTGGATATTTTATAAAAATGAAAAAAGTTTTATTCATTTGATAGTTGATGAATTGACTGTTCTGTTCCTTGAACACCTTTGGAAGAATTCCCTAGTGAATGAATTTCATTGTGGACTTTGATTATGGTAGAAATATATAGTTATATTCCTGATAATTTGAAAACTTTTAGTGTCCAATCCAAAGTTAACAAATTCTCTGTAAAATCATGTACATCTTATGCATTATGATATAGACTTCATGGCAAATAATGATCACAAATGGACATAAGTAGAAAATTTTTACTTTGAGATCCTAAGGATTTTAGCATCCATTGTTTCTACAACTATGCTGCAGATAAGCTGCTTTATCATGAACAAGGACAAAAAGGGATTGAAAGAAAATAATTAAAACACAGAAACAATAAAGAATTGCATCATAAATCTTGTTTTGTTTTCATATATGTATTTGGTACAGGGTCTCACTACATAGCTCAGACTTACAGTAGATCCTCCTGTTTTCAGCCTCACCAGAGCTGGGGATACAGGTAGGCACCACCTTGCCTGGGCTCAGGTGTGGCATGCAAGACCAAGGACTGAACCCTGATTCCTGGCTTGTCAAAGCAAGTGCTTAGTCCACGGATCTATCTCACTGGCCCTTGCACCATTCATTGAAAAAATAAACACACACATTTCATCTAGTGAATGAGGAAATGATATCAGATCATAACTATAATGTATAAAAAGTAAAGGTTATTACAGTAGAAACTATCTATATATTTTACATATCTGTTCCAATCATACCAGACATTTAAATCCAGCATCAAAGAAAACAGTAGAGAACTATATTTTTCAAAAACAACAAAGCATTGAATTCCATTGATTTAATAAGAAAATAACAGTTGATAATAAAAACAGAGTTATTAGACAGATTGATGTATTTATGATTTGGGTTTTCTCATCATTTTTATATTTCATTTTATGCATTTTAAATTATTGAAATACATGTATTACATGTATATTAATATGCATTGTTGGTACAAAAAAGGAACACATTGTTATAAAAATTTGAAGGTTGCTGCTGTTTCCATTGAGGGTTAGATTTGATTTACACTACCAAACAGTGCTAAAAATAACTATCTCAGACAAGGAACTCATACTCAAAATGTCAAAGAATTTGAAGGAGAAACATATTTTAAAAAATTTTTCTTAAGATAAATTTTAAATGTTTCTAGAACTTGTAATTTTTCCATTTCATAGCATAAGTATTTGTCATGATTTTTTTATTATCTTTAAAAAATAAATAAGAAATGAGATTCAGATCACCAGACATAAGATGCAAACTTGTTCAAACGTGAAGACAGTAATATATAATATAACAACAATCGCTAATTTCCTACCATCCTATTTTGATAGTCTGCATTGTTTTTGTGTTTGTGCTTTTTTTGTCTTTGTTGTTGTCATTTTGTTTTTGTTTCTTTTCTAAGAAAATAAAAAGAATGGATATCATCTGTGTTACATCATATTTAAAGTTTTGATGGCCTCTAAAATTCAGATATAATTTGGGGTCAGTACATTTTTGTCGCGCGCAATCTCGCCAGCAAGGAAGACGCGACACCCAGCTCTTCTTTCAGCAGTTTATTCAGGACCATTGAACAATCTTCCCCTCCCTCGTGCCTGCTCATGGCTATATACCAGTGGGCGTCCAACCCCGGAGTGCCACGTGGGCACAGCCGATAGTTCCAGGTACACGGAAGTGAGCCATAGCTTTAGCCTTAGCCAAATGAGAAGTTGTTTGCTACAGAGAGCACTCACCCAGCGGGGGGTGGAAGGCGGAAACCAGCGCCGTCTTTCAGGCGCGGCTATTCGCAGCTCTCTACACATTTTGAAATTATTACTCTTTATAATGGTCTTTAGAAATTGTTTTGGCCACTAATAAATTTCACATGGTTCTACTGAGGGTATAGTGAATTATTAAGAGGAAGAAAGAATATTATTCTATAATGAAAACAGTGACAATTGATGTTCTGGAAAGTAAAAAATAAACAACAAATAGCAGCAAGGCTGTTTTTGAGAAATATACCAATTTAGCTAAATCTACTTCCTGTACCTTTACTCTTTCCCTTTTACTAGCTGAGTTTTCTTACCCTGACACCAAGTATGTGGCATCAACTTCCTCCTTGTGCCTTAGACATTTGTGATGTTCTCAGGGAGATTCTGACTACATTTGGCCCCACATTACCATGTCAAAATTCAGAATTAAATAAAGCGGACTTCAATTTTAAGCATCATTCTCACTATGAGCAGTGCCATCTCTTTATTACTGTATGAGTTCTGTGGTGGATGTGGTGGCTTTGTTGTCTTATCGGAACTGTGTGTTCCCTATTGAGACATGCGGAAATATGGAGTCTCCATATAGGCTTCAACTTCGATCGTATATTTTTGTCTTCAATATGTCTTACATTTATAATATTTTGAATGAATCACCACATGCTGCTCTGGCCCCACTCCGAGGCCTGCTGAACCAACCACTGAGGACTCCAGGCATAGTGGAGCACACCTGGAATACCAGCACTGGGAGGCTGAAAGCAGGAGGATCATTACGAGCACAAGCTGTGTAGTAAGACCCGGTGCCAAATACATAAAGTTGGGAAACAATGAGTGAAATCCATGACTTTTGGAAATTGATGTATATAGATCTATAGCTGGGAATGTTAACAAAATAACCCTTGAGGCTCCTGGACTTACTTATCCTCAGAATTTTGTGTGTGTTTCATGGAACACATATCCAATGTCCAGCACAGAAGTAAAGCAGCATTCCCAGATGAACTGTTTGAATAGGTCTTCCAGGTATACCTTCATTGCTTTGAGATCTTTAGTAGATACTTTTCACATACTCGTTATATAATACTAGCCCTTTGAAAGGAGAAGGGAGTGATAATCACACATTTGGAACTTTGAGCTCCTTAAAGGAAGAAGAAACTATACAAATTGAAGGTATTGTGAGGAATGTTATACATGCAATATCAATGCACAGGCTTAATCCACACAATCCTGGAAAATCTCTACATTTAGCTTGGATTGAGTAACATACAGTAAATAATTATTATATGCATTTTCAATGATTTAAAATATATAAAATAATTTCCTATACAGCAAATGAGCATTTTATTCAATACAGCAAACCTGCATAATATTTGCAATGCAAATCAACCAGTAGTATAGAATGAAAAACCCTTAGGGTTGCTCATAACCAGAACATTTCTTGCATGCATGATGTCTCCAGAAAGTACATTTAGTCTGGTTGAGCCAACAATTGCTATTTTGTTGAAAATGCCAAAAACAAAAACAAAAAACCCCACCAAGTTGTAATACACTTAATTTCACTTAATTTTAATCACAGTATACTTGCACGGACAGGTTTCTTTTAAACACTGATTTATTCTCTAAATGGAAAGGCATAGTTGTTATTTAAGATCTAATGTTCCCCGCTGGTCACATTTGGGAGACTTTCCAACAGCAGGGTACAATTGTTATTTAAGATCTAACGTGCCTCACTGGTCACATTTGGGAACAGTTTCTGGCTGTATCGTTGCTCTCGCCTGACTGGCACATAATATGCCAGTGCCAGGAAAGTTGTATAAATTTTTGATGTCTCTGTGGGCCTTTCCAGAATTAAGTTAAGCTCTATCTTTCCTTTCTAATTAAAATGTTGAATGAATACACACAATCACACACAAACACACACACACATATACACAAAATAAGATAATATAGATCACAGATTATATATATTTTGACATGCATATTTTCAGGAAGCCTCTTTGGATATTTATATTATATAAAAATCATTTAAATTTTATTAGAATCCTGAAAAGTTAAAAAAAGTTACAGACACAAATAAACAGGATAAAATGGTACCTTATACTCCTGTTTTCCCTTATAAAGGGAAAAAAGAGAGATGCGATCCTCAGGGTAACAGTGTAACACTCCAAATTTTTGAGTGGACCGTACTTATCTGGACAAATGTATAGCACAAACATCTATTGAACATTATCTTTGCAGTATCAATAAAGCCACCCTTTACAGGTATGAGTTCAGGGATATTATGACTTTTACCTCTCTTGCTTTGCATAGCATTAATTTACCAAGGTAATATCAGTTGCCTGACACTGGAACAAGTCCTTTTTCAATGAATGCATTTCCTACAGGGTCTACAGGGTCTCACTGCACAGCTCAGACTCTTGTGCTCCTCCTATCTTCAGCCTCCCAATGCTGGGACTCTAGGTGCACGCACCATGCCCAGTCTTAGTAGCCTTCTCAGCATGCCCAAGGAGTAGGCCCAGCACAGTTAAAATGTACACAGACACATTATAAAAGAATGAAAAATTAATAACATGAAATTATTAATATTTAAAAATGTAAATTATCACCATGAAAAAGGCTCATTTATAAAAAAATACTTGGAATGTTAACCAGAATATTAAAGTTCATAACCCTGAATTTTATTTTGTAAAGAAATAAATACCAATTTTAAGCTTGATGTATTTTGTACTGCTACCTGTTACTTTTTATTTACTTTTTGGTATATGTAATAAAAATTTCCTATGAACATTCTAAGCTCCAAGGATACATTGGAATTATAATTTAAATTATCATGATGTATTTTCAGGGAAGAATACAAGTCAGTGAAAACAACAGACAAATCTGGTTACTTAATTTGTAGAGCTGGTAATGGCCAGTGAATCAAAAGATAGTCTTATGGGCATCAGTAACTGGTCATGGTGAAACTGCTTTCCTGAAGTGCCATTTAAGCTTGGTGGCTTTGAATTTGGAAGAAAGATGATTCCAAACATTTAAACATTTAAAGATTTTGCTTAATTATGCATTAGGCATAAAGCATACTGTTGCATGCACCGTGACCTTCCATAAACAGTGAAATCAAGAGAGTGAATGCAGCTTCCCCTTCAGAACAGACTCAGGCTGTTTCCATGTGGCATCACAAAGTGTGTGGGTGCCTATTTTCTATTCATAGTGTATATTAAAGGTTTTATTGCTATGAAATAGTTATGAATATCTATTAATAAGCCATCATCAGATAGAATTGTGAAATATGTGTAACTATTGGCTGGAACGTGCTGTAGATCAGAGAAGATGAACATTCTCACTGAAGAGCAGCAGATGGGAGAACACACCTTCTAATTGTGGACAAATACACAACTTGAAGTTTACACTTCCCTAACACCACACTTGAAAAGTGGATGTCTACTTTCACTATATTTCACAGAATGATTTCTAAAAATGTTTTTATATAAAATGACAATATAATTTTGATAAAGATACATTCTCCTCTAGAATATAAGATCTTCAGAATAACCCCAAATTGTGGAAATATTTAGGGTAAGTAGGCCATTAAATCATTCCACAGCAATGAACAATCCCTGAGTCTATGCTACTTACAAAAGGAATCTATTGCTCCTGATATATGACTTCACCATGAGGACAATCTAGGGATTATAATTTTACAACTTTCTCTGCATATTGTGTCAAAGAGAAAGAATGCCTTGGTCTTTTTAGCAGTGAAATGGCCACTGATAATGTAGGTCAGTGTTGGAGACCTTGTCTTAAGTCCCAGTCTGAATATCTATCAAATGAACTGGAACAGATCTCATGAATATGGTCAGGAAATCTAGAACGGATAGTGATGACCCATGATAAAGCTTTGCAGTACTTCCTGTTGAGAAACAATTGAAAAAATCAATGAATAGCTTCCTTTGCAACACCCTTCCAGTAACTGCTGCATGATCAACCCTATTTTGCTTATGTCTGGGTGGTACGTCGCAACGCAGGCTAGCATGAAGAAAGACTATCAGAGGAAATTCCGTGAGAAAATGCCTCAAATCATCCTATAGCACACAATAAACTCACAACTTAACACAGAAAACACTGCAGAGAAAGAATATCATTCTTCTTTTAAATAAATCTTATCACCTCTGAAGGGCCATTACACCTCTGTAGCCACTGTTGACCTCTTACTAGATAAAAATAAAAGGGGGATGTTTGCAGATGTGGGTCTGATTTATTTGATTTAAGAGTATCGTCTCTACTTGCATCCATTTACCAACAAAAGACTCAAATTTATCCTGTTTTATAGCAGAATAATATGTAAAAACAGTCATCTTTTTTGTCCATTCCTCTATTGATGTGCATCTGGATTTTTTCCAGGATTTAGCTACAACAAACTGTGCATCTATAAACATGAGTGAACATATATGAGGTTTTCAGTTCTACTGCAAAAATGCCAGGAAGGGAATAGATGGCTTGAATAGGATCTCCAACTGTAGCTTTTTAAGGTATCTCCACACTGATTTCCATACTGGTTGTACCAGTCTGCACTCCCAGCAATAGTGGAGATGGGTTCCTCTTCCAGAAATCCTCTCCAGCATTTGTTATTGGCTTACTTCTCGATGTTAGCCATTCTTTCTGTGGTGAGATGGAATCTCAGTGTTGTTTTAATTTGCATTCGTTTTTGATGACAAAAATATGTAATATAATAATCATTGTTATATTTTTATTCTCTAATGACCAACGGTGTTGAACACTTTTTCATATATTTACTTGCCATTTGTATTTCTTCATCCAACAATTGTATATTCATTTCAGAGACCCATTTTAGAATTGAGTCTTTGAATTTTAGATACCTTGCAATGCAAATGAACTCATTCAAAAGGAAAGAGTTACTGAGTTGAGGATAAGGAAAGGAGAGGGAGTGGGAGAAAGATGTATCTATGTTTGTAATTAGGACGGTTTGGACAACTATATTTTTTATTTCATCTGGTCTATGGAAAGGAGCAGATAATTGTTTTGTCTCCTTTTTCAATTGTTTCTTCTTTTTTCTCTCACTTTCAGATATATTTCTTAGTTTTCTTTTCTTCCAATCTTGAGTGCATATATCTGGCAATATGAATAACTTGTTGGAAGAAAACACTATGCATTACTAGCACTACTCTGAAATACTTATTATCTTGTTAAATAAAATTATATCACTTGTTATTTTTCTATTTTAGCATTATCTTGGACTCTCTTTGAAAAGTGAAAGAATGTGAAAAATAGGAAAGACTAGAAAAAATAAAGCTGACTATCCTGGGCAACATATCACACTGTGATCCCTGGCCAACTGTCACCTAAGAGTAATCATCCCCAGTGAACTCTTGCTATTTTAGACCATGAACAGTGGTTATATAACACTGGCCTGGGTTTCCAAGACACTAATAAAAGAACAGGTAAGACAAAATTTGGAAGTTTTATACCACTTAATTTTCTTTTTGTCTTTTCATAATTAATATAAAAAAGTTTTTTAACTGTTCAGGACCTATGTCAGACAGGTAACTCAAACTTTTTCTCACTTATGGACTTGTTTTAATTTGCTAAGTTACCTTTATCAAACATTTCAATTTCATTATTTTCCAGTTTAGTAATTTTCTTCTCTAATAGAGAATTCTTTACTGAGACTAAGAAAGTTGTGCCTACCCAAAGGTCATAAATATGTTTTTTTTTTTTTTTTTTATAGTTCTATGGTTTTAGTTTGTAATTAAATTTGCATGAAACTATCAACTAACTCTTGAATACAAGGTGAGTTAGAATATGGTGGCTATTTTTTTATTTTTTTATTTTTGACAGGTACTCTTGTTTCAAATTTACTTCTTGAAAAGATCCGTATCTTAGTTCAATTGCCTTAGGAAGTTTTGTTAAAAACATACAACTGTTTGAATACATTGACTTCAAATTCTGCTAAGATTTCACTAGCAAGTGCAATGAGGCCATGGTTATATAATCTGTATAATGTACCATTGTTTTTTTTTTTTTTTTGGTACTGGGGTTCAAACTCTGGACCTTACATTTGCCAGGCAGGGTTTTTTGCTGTTGAGCTCTTTCTGGTCTTAAACTCTTGTATTTATTTATTTATCTACTTATTTATTTGGTACAGTGTCTTGCTATGCAGCTTGGACATTTAGTGATCCTCCTGTCTCAGCCTCCCCAGAGCTGGGAATACAGGTGTGAGCCTGCATGCCCTATTTCAGTGGCTTGGTCAATGTAGGGCTGGCTGGGTATGCACTGCTGGGATCCAACCCTGGTCTTTGCCCTTGCCAAACAGGCACTTAAATTGCCAAGCTATCTACCCATCCCCATTGTCCTGTTTTTTAAATTCATCATAATGCACAATTACTCTTCATAATTAAGAAGTCTTGTAAACAAGTAACTTGAATCTTTCCATTTTGTTTAAGACTGTTATAGATATCATGTGACTTGCATTTTGACAACTTTAGTAATTGACATGTCAGTTTCCACAAAGCTGTCCAAGATTTGAATGAGCTTTTGTAGAATTGATTTTGAACAAATAGAAAATAATGTTCAATCTATCAATCAATAATCTTTGTATAATTTAAGTTTTTCTTCAATTCGTCATAGCATTGTTTCTGGGATTATTGCATCTCCTAGTGCAATACTAATACACTACAGAGAGGAAATTAGTTGTCTTATTTCAAATCTTAGAAGCAAAATATTCAATGATATACTAAAGAGTAGAAAGATATACTGGTGGTGTTTCAGAGCCTGTCTTGGGTTGAATGTAGGAAAGGTAATCTACTATTATGCAGAGCAAAAGTGGACAGAACCAGCAGATCACTATGAACTATTAATAGTAATAGTAAATAAGCAATCTGTTGAGTAAAATTCAGTAACATTTCATAGATTAAGCCTGAATTATGGAGATAGCAATACCAGTTATGTTGCCTTAGTTAGAACGCCATTCTGGCTGGTTTGGTTCTGAGTCCGCATGGTAGCGAAGAGAACACTAGCATTGTTTTGGACCTTACACTTGTCTGAAATATGACATATTCAGCAGATAAGATCAGAAACTATTATTAGTTCATTTCTTAAACCAAATTGTGTTCCATAAGCCTCAAAGCCTTTATCTAGAGCTTTGTTCATATTCAAGGTCACCTTTCTGAAGGTGACACCCACCGCTATGTCATATTTTTCTTTCCTGTGTCTCACACACTACTATGCATGCAACTTTCCTGTGACTAGCATAAAAGCCATACCACCAAATGGATGAAAAAACAAGATGTATTATCTCACAGTCCTGGAATCTAGAAGTCAGAATTAAGATTTTGGCAACTATTTATTTACGGAAGACTCTTCTAGATTTTGGTTTTTGCAGTCACCCCTTACCTTACGTAGAACTTCATTACTTCAGTTTCCTCCTCTGATGCGAATGGCTTTTCATTCTTGTGTTTCTATGTCTATAGTTTTTCATCCTGTTTTATTTTTTTTTCTTCTAGTGTGTTTTGCACAGGGCCTCATTACACAGCTCGACTCTGAGTGATTCTCCTGTTTCCCGCCCCAGTGTTGGGATTACAGGCATGCCGGCTAGGTGGCCAGCTCAGCATGCCTGGGGTAGAGCTGGCATGGCACGTGGCACTGGAGATAGAAGCCTGCTCCCTGAGTTGGGCTAGGCAGGTGCTTAATCCTCTGAGGTATTTCACTGGCCCTTCATCTGCTTGTTGAACACACTAGTCACGTAGAACTGATGACCCAACATATTATGTCACCCCAAAATATCAACATACACTTTAAGGGATCCATTTATCTCATAACGGTATACTAAAAAGTTATTCAGAACTATGTGAGATCATGCCATTACATCAATCTTTAAGACTAAATGGGATAGCAGCACATAGCCAATCAAAGCTTGCTGCATTCATTCACACATTAGCTATAAAAAGGTGAGACAAACGTAACTATTTTGTAAGATTGTTTAAAAAAGTGATTAGTCAAAAATGTGTAAAATTCTATAAGAAAGAGTGTGCAGGTTAAAAAGTTGAGGTTTTTTGAATCTTACTTAAGAGTGTATCTTTCTTTCCTTTTTTCTTTTCTTTCTTTCTTTCTTTTTTTTTTGTTAACAAGAATGAAAACTAAGGCCTCACATTTTCTGGCTAGGTGCTGATTGCTGAGCACCATCCCCAGCTATAATCTAAGGATTAAAATTTGAAGAACCTATGTCTTCATCTTTGATTACAGTGCTTCCAAAACGTACTATTGTTTACTTTTACCTTATAACAATGATAGGCTAATACTATGCTATTTAAAACTTGTATTAATATATTAAATCTTGACACATAAATAAGCATCAGTTATATAAACTCCTCCTCATTAAATACATGCAATGCATTTATCATATGTAACTTGTATCTTGGTTAGCAAAATCCAAGCTGTGGAACCCTGAAATGACTTCTCTGTGCTACGTATTTCACCATATTTTCCTCTGTGAAGCAATAGTCTAAATATATTCCATGGGATGTAGATTGGTATTACAATGTCATGAAAATGACAAACTATTGATGTTTTCCTAAGGTCAATACATGAAATATCTTTGGAATTATGGATTCAGAATAATACCTTGCATTTTTCATGAATGGCAGGTTGTCATACGGTAACACAATTGTAGCTATACTGCCACTTCTATTGCAAAGAGTGAGTTGCTAGTGGGAACTGAAGATTTGTCAGCCACAGAAAATGCTGCCTGTTATCGATGCGCTTTACCTTCCCACACAGAAATGTCTTTACATGACTCTTATGATGGAAAATATTCAATAAAATGAAATAAGATAATGTGGAAGAAGTGGGATAATTTATTTGTTATCAAAATGTTGTATTTTATCAGTAGTGACAGATGTTCTCAAACTTTGAAGGACAGAGAAAAATGAGTATCCCTGTCTCTCCTCAAGCTCATACACTTTAAAATATTTAGGACATAACAAAAAGGCCATTCATATACTTCTGCCTTTATATCAAACTCAATTTTGCATTTTATTAATAACAAAGATATGAAATAAGCCCCATTTATAAATGTGCAGTCACTTTCAGTTGTTAACTTCAATGTTTTGTTAGCATATTTATATATAATTTTCAAATTATATTTATATATAATTTATCAAATTATTAGCATATTTGAAATCATGATATTAGGATTTTAATACACAATATACAATATATAAATATCAGTGTAAGGGCCTCAAATTTCTGGAGAACATAAAGTAGGCCTGCCTCACTTCCAGAGATAAATGCCTCTTGAAAGCAAAATCATAAAGATACAGCATAGATAACAAATATAATATAGGAAAATACTGAAGAAAACTTGAAGATAAGGTATAAACCATAAACCAAGAAATTCTATTAGATATCAAAACATTAAGAATCATTAAATGGTCCCCAGAAGCATGACAACTCTCTGAAATGCAGTAAACTGCCGCAGTATTCAGCAGCATGTTCCTAGGAGTAGAAACCAACAAAATCAACTGAGAATCGGGGAAATATCCATTCTGCCTTGCTATTACCTGTTATGTGTTCCTAGGGTCGCCCATCTGGTTGCAGCAGATGCCTAATCCCATCACAGAGAGCGGAGTGTTCTCCTGTTACCTGCCATGGGACCAGGGAGTGAAGCAGTGACCTGCATCTTCAGAAGTGGGTTATTGTTCAAGCAAAGCACTGGAACATGAAGGAAGGTTTGGTGTCCTTGATGTGTCCTTTGAAGGACATTTCTGAGCATGGCTAACACTGGTCCCTACATTGCCGGTGCTGCTGCACAGATGCAGGCATTGAGAAGCACCATTTCAAGGTACATATTAAAGAATCTTTTTCTCATTCAATAGATGTGGGAAATAATGAGGTGATTTTGAATACCAGGTCTGGAATCCCTGGTGAAACAATACAGCTGTTTTTCATACAGAGAATCAATATTCCACATAAGCTCATTCTGTTTACGGTAAAACCGCTTTCATGATCCTCTTGCCTGTGTTAGTTCCTTTTACAAAACTTACTAATATTGACTCCAGAAAAGGATATAAAAACCATTTGTTTACACATTTTGGCAAAGAGACCCAGAAACACTCTGCAGAGGACTATTAAAGCTTTCATCCTAATTTTTAGTGCATTCAGGTTCAAAAATATATACATATGCCCCCTGCAGCTTATCAAGGATAGGTGTTTATAAAGATTGTATTGATAGTTGTTTAAAATCTCAATAGAACACCTGCAGAGAGATTATCATTTAAACTATATTAAACTGTTCCATTAAGTGTTTTTGTACTTAATATTGTCCTTAAAAGAGAAAGCGAATATACCAAATTAAATTATTCAGAAACATGAGAAATGGCAGTGTTTGAGTTCTTAATATAGCATGCAAGAACAGTCTTGTAAGTGGGAGGAATCACTGAAAGAGCAAGAAGCTTTGAAAGTTCAAAGTTCAATATAAAAGTATCATTTGTCCATGTAAAACTCTTGTTAACTCCTGCTCAATGACAATAAGTGGCCTGTAGACTTAATAAAAACATTTACTTGTCTGTTACTCCTGGCCTCCTAATGCTTGCAATCTAGTTGGAAAAATCAATATAAATAGTGACCTGGGATTTTTTTTTTTTACACAGAGTAAGATTAAATTTTTAGTATGCATTCACGAATGAAACAAATATTAATTTTAAATTATAGAAAGTTATAAATTTCATTGACTACAGAGAAAATTGGAAAACTTTTATTTCATTGAACTTGTTTTTTAAAATCTTTGAGTACACTATGGTAACTATATTCATCAGACTTCCTAACCATTTACAGAAAAGCGCAACTGAAAACAAAATTATGTTTACTCCAAATTTACAGACTGAAAACTTTTCATTTTTTTCTGTATTTTAGAGGAGGGTCTACAGGGTATTCAGGGTCTCACTACTAGATTGGACTCATATGATTCTCCTCTTCACAGCCTCCCAAGTGCTGGCATTACAGGCACACATGACCACAATTGCCATCTCAGCACCCTAGAGGACAGACCTGCACAGCAGGCCAGGGGATTGAATCCTGGGCCTCTGAGCCTGTTTGTAGGCATTTTAATCTGCTGAGCTATTTGCCCAGCCAAAAACTTTAAATTTTTGTCCATTTTCTGGATTGCAACTGTACCTGGTACCAAAAAACATATTATGTGTGGCACTTGCTAACTTCATTTATATTTTATATATACCAGTCAATAATGACAGCAAGAAAGTATAATAGTACTGTAGGTTTTTATATTATAAAAATCCTAATAAAATCACCTAATAATTCACTTTAACTCCTAATTATTTTGCATTAAATATTCTTTTGAAAATTAGGGTTTTTTTTTTTTTTTTTTTTTTTTTTTTTTTTTTTTTTTTTTTTTTTTTTTTTTTTTTTTTTTTGCAAATATGCTTTCATTTAGCACTGAGTAGTCGCCTGCCTTCTTGCGTCTTTTCTCTGGAAGATCCCTTTGCCTGGCATATCAACAACAAAATAAACGGTGCTCCACAGGAAATGGGAAATTTTGTTCTGCTACTCACAACACAAGCGAGAAACTGAAAGCACGTCTGTGAGTGGGATGTGAAGGCTGTATGAACAGCTGGCTCACCTTGGGGTGACTTGCTTTTTGGGTTGCTGGCTTGCTGTGGGTGTGAGGTGGCAAATAAAGCAGTGTGGCTGGAGGTGGCGGCAATCTAGTTGGAAAGATCAGTATAAATAGTGATCCCACGAGCCCCGTGGGATGCCAAGGCAGAAGGATTACAAGGGTGACACTAGCTGTGGCAAGTTCAGGACTTCGTGAAACCACATCTCCAAATAAAAAAGGGACAGCGATGTTTAGTGTGAAGTCCCCACACTGAAAAGGACAGAGACAAGCACAAGCCAACACTAGTGAGAAAACATGCTGTCTTATGATAGCATCCTTGATAATAAATAGAAGTTAAAAATACTTTTACCCCACCTGAAACTTTGTTTCAGAAAGTCCTTCTTTCAAAAAGCCTGAAGATGAAAAATTTATGGATAAAATCCAGAGAGATTAAGTAAATTTGTGAATTCCAAGGGTTAATTTTAATTATGTTTAGGTTTAAATCCCCTAACTTGGCAAGAATGCTGCTTACATTTGTAGATTTCAAGGTGAAATTCAATAATTTTAAGTGGTCAGATTTATCTTTAAAAGTGTATTTGCTTTTAATTTCTATTCGGTCATTTTTTCTTTCTTTCTTCTTTTTGTATTTAGGACTGGGTGTACAGGATGTACAGGGTCTCACTGCATAGATCAGACTCGTAGTGATCCTCCTGTTTACAGCCTCCCAAGTGCTGGAGTTATAGGCAAGCACCACCACGCCCAGTCTAAGGTTACTGTTTCTTTGTCTTTCTGTATTTATAAATTTTTAATTTTCTTTGTGTATGTTTGCAGTACACGAGTACATCCATGGTAGAGAATTAGTACATGTGCATAGCACATTTCAGCTTTTTCCCCTCCCTCCACCTTTTCCAACATTAAATCCATCTTAGAATATGACTACAAAGGAAATATTATCTATGCACATCAATTTGTATGTAAATATTCAAGAAGAGAAAATGTTGCTTCAAGTCTCCAAGGAAAATAGGAACAGAATCCAAATTAAACATTCTGTGCACGTACCTGGCACTTCTTCGTCCCTCTTCTGTTAGGCCCATCCTGTCCCAGGTGTGATAAAGTATTGGTGTCACAGCAGCTGGACTCCTCCTGGAAGCACATATGCTTTTCTCCTCAGCGTTCGCTTGTGGTACTTCACAATTGCACCTGGTCAGGCTTGTGTGTTTAATTCAGTGTTGCAATTCTTCAGGCTGATCTGCTTTCAAGATGTCATTAATACTAGTTAGGGACCCAGAAACAAAATGTTTATTCATTAGCACCATTTTGGCTTTCAACTAACAAACAGGCAGAATGTTCTTTCACATGTTAGCTCTTTAGATGCAACAAGGTGAGCTCAAAGAAAATATGGCTTGCTTTGCGTGAAGTATATAATGTTTTGAAACTGACATCAGCACTTGACAATATTAGACAGGAATAAGATTATCTTCAAGTAATTGTCTAATTAACACAAACTTAATTCACATTAATATATCCATAATTTTCTTAATAAGTATATCTCAGTACATACACATTTAAGATCCTCTGGAAAAGATTGTGTGTGTGTGTGTGTGTGTGTGTGTGTGTGTGTGTGTGTGTGTGCGTGCGCGCATGCTTGAAGTATTCCTATATGTGTCTGGTGCCTTTTTCAGATATTTTCATCCAACTGCAGAAACCTTGTTCTATAGCCCCAAGAACCCCCACCTTGTGAAAACTTTGTGTAAAAGATACATAATTCTCAGTGTGTTTGTGTGATAATAAAGTTATTTCCCTGCAGTTTCTTCTGGTACAAAATAAACCCCACAAGGCTTCAAAAGTTTTCCACAACACAAGTCACCTTCCTTCTTTCCCTCCCTCAGTTGTTATAAATGGCATGATTGATGGCTAGAATTAGCCTCTGTGTCCTCCGGAGCTGCACTGTAAATCAAAGCCTCCTTGACATGGGACTCTAACAACAATTTGGACTCCGGCACACTTATTGTGAAGGAACTGAACCTTTCTTGTTATCCACAGTGACTGCTTAGCATGAACTTTCAAATTATTCTTAGCCAAATTTCAGTACACTGCCAACTACCACCCGACACTGACTCAGAACCTATATAAGCATCTATATCCCATCACCATGCAGAACAGTGTATTTCTTTGATTTTTCACTGGTAATGAAAGTATAGGGACCATTTTCTTCATGTTTGTTTCTATTAATGAAGATTCAAAACTTACTTTGTTTCATATCAAATTAAAATTGAAAGAATAATATACTTTCTAAAAGTTTACATTAATTAGACAGATTTTTTTTTTTTTTTTTACCAAGAGTTAGGTCTACTGCTTCTCAGAGCTTTGAAAAATGCTTCTTTTTTGAAGGGATTTTACAATTTAAATGTTTTAAGAATTATATCCTTCAAATATAAATATAACTATGGAATTTTATGTTGTCTTTCAATGAAAGACATTAAAACCAATTTTTTTGGAAAGTTTGAAAAATGATGATGTGATCAAATGATGCCAACAGAGGTAAGGACAGGGGACCTCTGAATCAGAGATCTGCGATTCCTTGAAGTTGAAGATGTCATGGAATGAATGGGGCCATGGAATCTCCAGATCAGAGTAATGATTTCCTCCTTAGTTTGTCATTTTTCCATCACTGTATTGAGGAATTCTTAATATTTTTGGTTATTCTAGCCACATTCTTTTTCTTTCTTTCTTTTTCTTTTTCTTACCTTTTCCTTTGCAGAACCAGGGTTTGAATTCAGGCCCTTGCACTTGCCAGGGAACTGCTTATTCTACTGAGCCTCTCCCCAGTCCCAACCTTCTTTTCCTTGTCAGGAGCAAATAGCTAGTAATAACCTTAGGACATTTTTGAATATTTACTACAAAAATAGAGTAATTTATCATGCATATAATCCCCTTACTAAGTCCTCAAATTCAAGCCTTCATATGTGTAATCTTTTTCTTTCTCACTGAATACAGGGTTTCCTTGCAGAGTTCAATCTCATGGTGAACCTCTTGTCTCAGCCTCCCCAGTGCTGGGATTTAGACATGCACTACCATTCTACATGTGCCTAGTATTCTGGGGCTGGCACAGATGGGACTTGAGTACCAGGGATGGAACTTGGGTCCTTGAGCTTGCCAAGCAGGCAATTAGACTATAGAGGTATCTCCCCAGTCCATGTACACAATCTTATGCTGTACTAATATGAACTGTACTTATGCTATAACTTTTAATTGAAGTATACTATATGGCAAATAAAAATACATAGGTCATGGCAAATAAAAATACACAGGTCATAATAAATATGAGGCCATAGAGTTTCTGCAAACTGAACACACCAAGGCTGGGATGGAGGTTGATGGTAGAATAAGTGCTAAGCATGTATGAAAAGAAAGGTTTGATATTCAACAGCAGTAAATGAAGTGTGCATATGTATTAGTTAGAGATCTCTAGAGGCAAATAATAGAATACATAATTATATAATGCATCTATACATGTTATGTAAATCAGCATATATTGTATAAACGTATATATATATATACGTTTCATATATATATATATATATATATATATATATATATATATATATATATATATATATATATATATATATATGAAATTCCTTACATAGATTTGCAGGTTCAGAAGCAGGAGAGGAAGAGTCTCTCTGCATGCTATAGAGGCAGAGAAACCAGAAGCTCCTCATTCTTGGAATCTGGAAGCCCAGAACAAGAGGAATGAAGAATCCAGCACCAGCCTGACACCAAGGGCCTCAAAGCTCCTTGGAGAGCCGCTGGTATGAGCCCGCTTTCAACGGCTGCCGAAACTGGAGAATCATGTTCCTACAACAGCAGCAGACAATACACCCACTAAAGAACGGTGACCTTCACAAGCGCACCAGCTTCCCTCTTCGTTTCCTTTCATTCCGTTGGGCTAGAAGCCTTTATGTTGGTGCCACCTACAGATAGGGTGGGGCTGCCCTCTCCCAGTTTGCTGGCCTACACCACGCGGGCTGATCATCTGTGGGAACGTAATACGTCATACCCAGATGTATGCTGTACCGATCTTATAGGCATCTCTTATTCTTGTCACATTAATGAATCCTGATTAATAGTCAAAATGTATCTGTGTCAACAGAACATGAATGAAAGAGGAAGCATTGCCAGCACTCTAGAAGGGTTGCACTGCCACTCCCTATTTCCTATCTCCAAGGATAGAGAAAGGAAAAATGATTTTGCTTACTTTTAACTTTTGTATAATTTTTGTTATATGAAATATGCTCACATCGTGCTGGCCAAACATCCAGGCACACTGAGACAGTGACTGAGACTGGGCATGGTGGCGCACACCTAAATCCCAGCACTTGGGAGGGTGAAGACAGGTGGATCACTACGAGTCTGATCTACACAGTGAGACCCTGTAGACCCTGCAGACCTTGTCCTAAAATACAAAAAAAAAAAAAAAAGAGAGAGAAACAAAGAAAGAAATAAACAAGAAATAAGCAATATACTCTCATTATTGTGTAAAAAAATAATATTTATGAAATGTATACAAATTATTTCTATGCCATAGTTTGGAAATTCTAAACACACACACACACACACACACACATTTCCACAAAAACTTTTCAAACAATTTTTTTTAGATATGTCTTGTGAAAAGTTTGCTTCTATTTTTTTACTTTTCACGGTGCCACACAGTATTTTACTTAGCAAAACATCATACTCTTGTTGTCCAATTATCACTTTTTCACTAGTGGTCACACACCATGCTTGAAGTTTCTTTGGATATTGTAATGAGAATATGACATTCTCTAATTTTCTATCTATCTATCTATCTATCTATCTATCTATCTATCTATCTATCTATCTATCTATCTATCTATCTATATATTTTGTGGACCCAGGGACTGAGCTCAGGCCCTTGTGCTTGCCAGCGAAACACTTATTCCATTGAGTGATGCCCCCCAGCCCTGACATTCCCTAATTTTGTTTCAAAGATTTATACTTTTATTTGCTTGTTTCCTGAGTTTTTAAATCTAGCTATAGTGGAAGACAACTGTGATCCTAGCCCTCTGGGACACCACAGGATGATAACAAATCCAAGCCTACTAACTAATTTAATGACTTATATGCTCCCTGAACAACAACAAAATATTTTTAAAAAACTTGGGTTAAGGCTGGCCAAATAGCTCATTGGATTAAAGCACCTGCCAGCAGGCAAAGGGGCCAGGGTTCCATCCCTAGGCCAGCCGTGCTGGTGAATCCCCGGAGCTTGCTGAAATGGCAATTGAGTCTGGGTGTCATGGTACACTCCTGTAATCCTAGCTCTTGGGAGGCTCTAAACTGGTGGATCGCTATGAGTCTGATCTAGAAGTGAGACCCTGAACACCCTTGATACCCCTAAAATAAATAAATAAATAAATAAAACCAATAGAATACTGGGGATATGAGTTAATGCAAACTGTGGATTCATTTCCAATACAAAATTAACTACTTTATAATTTCTTTATGTTTAGATAGTACCTATGTCAAGCATGTATTTTTTAGTTCTGGTGTAGTGGAGCATGCGTGTAATCCCAGCTCTGGAGAGGCTGAACACAGGAGGACCACTATGAGTCTGAGCTGCGTAATGAGACCTTGTATAAAATACATAAAAATAAGGTATTTTTATTAATGATACAAGATCAAATTTTTAAATGTAATTTTCAAATTTCCCAAACAATTCTTGAGGGCAGTCTTTGAAAATACCATTATTCCCCAATGCACTACAGTGCCATGTTGTTAAGTATCAAGTATCTATGTACGTCTATTTCTATATTTCTATTACTCTATTAATTGCAGTGATTTTTTTCTTTGTAACAGTAATACACTATACTGATCATTTTATATGTGTATAGATATTGATTTTTCTTTCTTTGGCACCCAGTATAATTCTTAACTTTTGTTACATTTTTCCATGGCTCAGATCTTCCCCTTTGGATTTCAGTGGATATTGACAACAGTTTGAGATTTTGTTCTGAAAATACAGAACTTGTAATATTAGAGGAATTAAATTTATTACACCAGAAGTTATTTTTCTTGCTCTTCAGGTATCGTAATAGATTTTTCAGTTGTGCCTAACATATTAGAAACATAGTTTAAATGCTGTCTACAACAAGTGATGTCAGATAATGTATTAAATGATTTTGAATATATCTTTTTGTCTAAGAAGTATAAAATGATATTTTAGGTATATGCATCCTTATAAAATATAGTTACCATTTTGTGTAAGATATTATTCAGTAATTAATGATTGAAATATAACTGAAATATACATATGTAGATATATAAATGCATGCATGTGTTTTGTGTGTTTATGTGTGCATTTTTATATATAGAAATTACATATTTGAATATGTTTTGATAGTTAAAACAGTACACTACATGATAACTGAATTCATTAAATATCTTAAGATCAATTATCAATGATTTCCTTAGTACATTAATTTGTTTTAGTAGTATTTTTATTCAACTTTATATCTTATGAGAACAGATACAATCCCTAATCCTATTAAATGAACAGGGTTGATGTTGTATACATTTCTAATTTTCAGTGCATCTAAATTCTCTATTTTTCACTCATTAGATAAAGCAATTATTGATGTAAAATGATAAAAAAAATTGTAAAAGCATCAAATAGCCATATCTTATGGGACAGTCAAAGTTTTAGCTACAATGAATTGGATTTACAAATCTCACAAAGTATTCTAATATGTCAATACTAGTGCACAACAATTTGAAAATTCAACAAGCTGTCTGGTAGACCAAGGCAGACTGTACTTGCTGCTTTAATATTATAATAAAACAGATATATTTTTTTAAATTCTGAAGTTGGGATCATAAGTTGTGATCACATCTTTGACAAATAAAGTGTCATAATTCTAACGGGTTGATAAGTGATCTTCAATTATTTGGATAATTGAAGGAAACTCTTGACTCTATTTTTGCCATGAGCAGATTTGCTGATGTAGGAAGAAGTGTAAATAGTAGTATATTTGAGGAAAAATATAAAAATAGAATGAAACATAATCAAAACATGAATTCTTTCCAGCACAGCATAGATGTTGCAAAATTATTTGTTTTAAAGCTTTGTGTAATGATCCACATGGCTCAGCCCATAAGTATAGAATGTAAAACAGAATTTCCAACACAGTGGTTTTTTAATATGTATGAGTTTCACATCAATCCCTTTTTCCAATGTGCTGTACTGGAACCTGAAGTTCAGTTAAACCTTTGTGGTTTTAGACACTTAATTTCTTTCACAATGATGTTAAAGAATAGATTTACTCAAAAAAAAAAAAAAAGGATTTGTTTCCTCCAGTGAATAATAAATATGTCAAGCTTCCTAGTTTTTCCAAGTCAAGTCAAAGCTATGAGAAAAGGACACTAGTGTGTTTGTGCTGACCAGAGAGGCCTAACTAGAAACACTGTTGATGTGCTACTCAGGGCTTGCAAGCCATTGCAGGGCCACAGTGAGGCTCCTCAAAAGGCTTCATTCAGAACTCAGAAATTGACAAAATTGTCCTACTAGGGCCTCCTACACAGCCATGGGCAGAAGACTGCTAAAGATCTAGAGATCCAAAGACTCAGGGAAGGCCTGCAGCCCAAGGCCTTGTCCTTAGGCATTCCTGTCCTGAGGCCAAAAGGTCTGCAGTGAAAGAACCAGGAGTCTGGGCCCACAAGTGCAGAGTCAGCACCAGAAACCAAGAGCCTGCTGTGCTGGAAGCTGAAGATCCTGTAAAAGCCTGGACCTGAAGACCAGAGCTGCTCAGAACAGAGCAGCTGAAGGTCCGCAGAGAAATATCCTCCCAAACCCTTCTTTTATGTTTTTCTGACAAGATTCCACACCCCAAACCCTGTGGACTCAGTTAAGAAGGGTGTTCCTATTCAAGTTGACAATCAATTAAGTACTACAATTTAATATGCTTAAGTGCTTTTTAAATATCAGTTATAATTGACCCCAAATGACTCTCATAAACAGCTAAATGATCATCTTTTAAAAACTTGGCTCCACTGTTTGGTGGATAAAAGAAGACAAATTTTGAACTCTGGCTTTGATAACCACAGACAGCAGTTTTGTTGCTTACAAATTGCATTCATACAGAGTTTCATTAACATTATGTCTGTCATTCACTTCCTCTTTGAAACAGAGCTATCATCCTTAATGCTGTTTACAAATGGCAAAACTAACATACAGTGTTTAGCACAAGATTTTGGCGAGAAGCAAGTCAACACACATTAGATCCATTACTTTATATATTCATTTGTAATTGATTAAAAACTACCTTCTACATTATTCTGTAGTTCCTTTGTCTGTGTCATCCAGGACTACAAGATAAACCCTGAGAAGACTTCAATGACCACATAGGAAATATAAAGTTCATGTGTTAGTATATAAGTTTTGATCTACCTAGGTCTTAACCATCCAGCAGAAAAGTATAAAAGTATACAAATGAAGTATACATCGTGAGCCCATAATATTAAGCTGAGCTGTAAATGGATATGGTCGACAATTTCTTTGAATAACTCCCTATGGTTGCAGAATGCTGGACTGTGTTGGATTGTGGTGTCGAGTTCAAGCACCTAAGGTAGTTGAATGTCAATGGAGTGCC
>PVKA01010213.1:0-11581 GCA_004027165.1 Ctenomys sociabilis | reverse complement strand
AAGAGGCAAGATCTGCACTAATGGTGGTTGGATAGGATATTATGTCGGCTTTTAGTGCTATGGTCATCCACTAGGTAAATAATTATTGAATTTTTGATATAATTCAGCTATAAAAAAACCTGTAAATATAATTTCATGTATGCACCTTGTACAATACCAAAACATTATGAAAACAGTTTGCAATGTATTAATTCATCGACTCTGTATGGTTAAGGTGTTTTGAAACTGTCTGATTGACATTTGTATATTAATAAAATAAAAATAAATGGAAAAAAAAAACTACCTTCTAAGCTGGAAGCTCCATAAACTACAAAATTTAAATGTTACCTAAATTAAGATGGCTACTAATAATGCCATTAATAAAAATGTTACATATCTTATTAAAAGACATGAGCATGCATTTTTGTATTCTTCATGTACTAACTAGCTTTCACTCTTTTTTAAATAATATTTTCATATTTAGTAGTAAAGTAGCAGAATGGAACTGGCTTCATATAATTGAGATTTGATAATAAGGAAAAGCAGAATATCTGGTATTATTGTTTAGTATGTTATTATGTATGTATGAGAAGTAAAAAAGCTGGGTTGTTTTGCCACAGAAGTCAACTGAAGTAACATAGCTCTAATACCCATTTGAAAGGCTTTTCTATATATTTGTTTGTTTTTCTGGGTGCCAGGGATTGAACTCTGGGCTTAATGCTAATTAGACAGGCACTTATGCCACTGAGCTATCTCCCTGGTCCTATACTTTCCTATTTGAAAGGCTTTTAGCTCTGAGAAATACTGCAGTAGAGTCAAGCTCATTACTGGTAAGCTGGTACTTATAAGCCTGAGTGTCAAAGGATTTACTCTGTCCTAAAATATAAAGTTCATGTGTTGGTATATAAGTCTTGATCTATCTAGATCTTAACTATCCAGCAGAAAAGTATAAAAATGAAGTATACATCATGGGGCCATAATATTAAGCTGAGCTGTAAATGGCTACGGTCGACAACTTCTTTGAATAACTCACTATTGTTGTGGAATGCTGGACTGTGTTGGACTGTGGTGTTGAGTTCATGCACCTAAGTTAGTTGAATGACAATGGAGTGCCCACCTTTGACAGGTGTAGACAAAGGGGCATAGAAAGAAAAAATCATGATGTGTGAGTATACACAGTACAGTTGGGGTAGATAATGCAGTGCTTCTACATAATTCTATGAGAGGCAAGATCTGCATAAATGGTGGTTGGACAGGATATTATGTCGGCTTCTAGTACTATGGTCATCCACTAGGAAAATAACTATTGAATTTTTTATATAATTCATGTATAAAAAATAAGATTAGTAAGCAGCTACACTCTTAATTTACTGATAAGAGACATCTGCTAAAATAATATCTGCAAATATAATATCATGTATGTACCTTGTACGATACCAAAACATTATGAAAACAGTTTGCAGTGTATTAGTTTATTGAATGTGTCTTGTTAAGGTGTCTTGAAACTGTATGATTGATATTTGTACTTCAATAAAATAAAAAAATAAAATAAAAAAATAAAACTCAAACATTATGTAGTATAATTTTAGATTCCTTTAAAGTTTTTCCCAAAGTGTCTCCCAAATTCTCAAGTGTTCATAGGTAGTTTTGGGGAGGTTATTGTATCGTGCTTATGATAACATCACTGGACTATCCCACTTATTGATTTATAGCTCCATGTGCTGTTTGGAGGGGAAGCTGGGAAGGAGGCGCTGGGTCACTGTGGGAGTGACCTGGAAGTGGACATTGCCCATGCGCTCTTGCTTCCCCTCTGCTTCCTGCCTGCTGTTCTCCTCTATGATGCTTCTCTGCCCTACTGCCCTGCCTTGGAACCAGCTGACTATGGACTGAAACCTCCACCAAATGAGCCAGAGTACAACTCTGCTCTTATAACTGGTGGGTGTCAGTATTTTGTTCAATCAATGAGAATGTAACTAGGACAAGAGCCATACTGTGGCTTAAAAGAAACTGAGTGTACTAATGAAAGTGGGGACTGAATGATTAGGTCAATCATTTATTTTTTCTAAAAATTTATCTCAGGTAGAACTGGTTGTGGTAGTTCCTTAGCATTTATCAATCAATATTTCACAAATAATTTTGATATTTGAGTAATAATGTAATGAAAGATGTTTGAAATATAAAATGTATAGGTTTAGCCATCTTTTTATTAGGTTTCATGCTTTTTATTAGAGAATAGTAAATCATTATATAAGTACTGTCGATTATCTTTTGTCATTTTAAGATATTTTAAAACAACTTAATTTTGATAAATATTCTGATGTTTGACGTCTCATTTATCATTGTCCTTTCATGGAAATTTTTATGCACTGTTTCTGAAGGGCCAGCCAAATAGCTCAATGGATTAAAGCACCTGCAAGCAGGAACAGGGGCTGGGAGTTTGATGTCCTGGGCTGCCTTGCCTGCCCTGCCTCCAGGGTACACTGCGATGGTCACTGAGACTGGGCATGCTAGCACATGCCTGTAATCCCAGCTCTTGGGAAGCTGTAAACAGGAGAATCACTATGAGTCTAATCTAGTAGTGAGACTCTGAATACCCCGTAGACTCTTCCCTAAAATACTGTTTATGAAATAATTACTTAGCACAGTTTTAAAATTTACTAGTATCTTTTCTAAAAGTGATATTATCGTAATCTTTATGTTTACAACTACCTTAATCTGAAACTAAATTTTTGTACCTGTGGCAGTTTAGAGATTAAACACCATCTTTCAATATAGATGTCTAAGCAGTCCAATGTAATAAAGATCACCATTTCCTCCATACACCCAATACATGGGCCATATATATGTGTGTTTGTATATATATATATATATATATAACAGTATAATATGTATACATATTTGCACGTTCACTTAACACATTATTTCTCAATACAGCCCAGGAAACTTACAATAACATAACCTTTGTTCACTAACCAGCAGGCCCTGGAAAACAATTTGACTGTGAGCTATTTCTTTGAAAGATCGTCATAAAAAGCCCTTGAGAAGAATGATATATTGAAAAAGGAAATGAAAGAAAATGCATATAAGTATAAAACTAATACAATTATTTCCTTGAACAAGAATAATTGTACACCCATAGGCACATGTGGAAGGCAGTATGAGCCACCGATCCATTATATTTGACAGATAGAAAAATGAGGTATTCCTACTTTTGCTATCATTTCCCAACAACAGCTCCTGAGGGTTCTAGTTCCTTCCCTTCCTGGAATCATTTACTTATCCAAACTGTGAATTTACAGCAAAGCCCTGGTAGAAAGATCCTTTGTTGGACACCAGAAAAGCAGCATCCTGAGGAGAAGCCAAGGGTCTGCAGCAAGATGCAGTCACAGTGCAGGAGGAAAACCCTAAAAGGACCACAGACCACATAAGATACATGCACAGAATCCAGCTACTCAGGGGGATGTGGCTGGAGGATGCAAGCTAGAGGTGAGCC
Organism: Ctenomys sociabilis; assembly: GCA_004027165.1. Taxonomy (NCBI): domain Eukaryota; kingdom Metazoa; phylum Chordata; class Mammalia; order Rodentia; family Ctenomyidae; genus Ctenomys; species Ctenomys sociabilis. The sequence goes on along the minus strand of PVKA01010213.1, from coordinate 8,109 downwards.
TGTCCAATTAAATCCTGAAAAATGTCAAGAGTCTTGACACATGGCCAGTGCAGAATTGAAAATCTGCTGTCTAATCATTTTGTGAATTTTGAATTGAAACTATTTTGAGGCAGAACATATATTTTTATAGCTAGTAAATGATTTAAATTAATTAAAAATGTCTGAGAAAATGGGAAAAATTTGGTATATTTCTATTTTAATTAAAAAATATTTTAGAGTTTACTAGACTCCAGAATATTTCATTATTCTTTGGTAATAGTAAAACTGTTTGCATGTAAGATCATTTATATCATATATTTAAAATATTTATTCTACTCTTCAGGGAGCATGCATAGTGAGGTAATAAAAATAGCACTTTGAATTTTACATGGAAAGATTTGCTTCTAATAAAGGAGTGATAAAATTATTATAACAGGCAAATTATAAAATGAGCTGTTTCCCTTACCTTACCCTCATCACAAAATTAATACAGTTCTTAAAAATCATAAAAAATATGTTGGAAAATTTATGCATATGAATGATATTTCCTGTAAGATTGAATATGTCATGATATGTAAAAATAAATTTATTGTGCATTGCTCAAAAAATCTTGCTCTAATATTTTCTGAAAACTTATTTTGTAAAGCTCTTAAACAGCAAAACTGTATTTACAGGGTCAAAGTGAAATGGACAATGAACACATTACTTGCTGAAAATTAAGTTATCTGCCATTAAGTTGGTTAAAATTATCTTTAATTAAGTAGCCTAAAGAGTACCTATATTAGAAGTGATTCTCATTCTTATAACTATGGGAGCTATGGCGCTAGAAAGTATCTGGAACACCAACGTGTTTCTTCATTGCCTGGAGCTCTAATTCTTGAAACACAGCATCATAGAAATATATTTCTATCATGGATCATGTGATTTTATCAAGAAAGATGTTAGTTACTATTAAAAAAAAGAACTTTATTTTCTAAAGGAATAGCTATACTGTTTCTATTATGTTACTGATTACACAAATCACTGAATTTTTGAGTTGTGTTGTGAGACTCAGAACCTGACAGTAATTAATAAGGTTTACTGGATTTTCTATGGCCAATAGTAAAAGTCAATCAATCTAGCTTTTGCTAATAGGTGACATTTCATGCCCTGCATATAAAAGAACATAATTTTCGTGAGCTTTTTAAAAGACATTTAATCTCAAAACCCTCCTCTGTTACTATAGAAATAAAGAAAAATATATAGAGATTTATTTATTATGTTATTTATTATTTTCATTAATCAAGCAAACAAACTGGTGTGATTATTGTTTACTATTATATCATGACTAAGCTGTGAAAAAGCAATGAAAATGACTAACAAGAATTAAAAGAATTCTGAAAAGGCTTCAGGCAAAGGAAGTGAACGAACAAAGTGAAATACATGTGAATTAATTTTCACTAATTAACTTTTTATCAAATTAACAAGAATGAATCTTCTAGTCCTTTGAATCTATTTTGCATTAGTAAGTTGTGATGAGAAACAGTAAGAGGCTCATTCACATTCATTTCTTTTTCTTTCTTTTTTTTAGTAAAGTTCTACAGGGTCTCACTACATAGATCAGACTCCTGGTGATCTGGCTGTGTTCAGCCTCCCAAAGAGCTTGGATTACAGGCTCACACCACCACACCCAGTCTCAATCACCAGCTCAGCATGCCCTGGTGTGGGGATAGCATGGCAGGACATAAATCAAACCCCAAGCCCCTGTTTCTGCCTTAGTAAGCACTTTTATACCCTGAGCTACTTAGCCAGCTCAAGTCAGACATTCAGAGAGAATAATTTCTCACTGTCCCACATGCCACTCAGCCAATCCATGGCCCACTGAGTAGGTGACCATGGTGTGGCAGTGTATGCCTTGATCCCAGCACTACGGAGCTGGGGAGGCTGTAAACAGGAGAATCAGTATGAGCCTAAGCTGTGTAGTGAGACCCTGTACCAAATACATAAATGAAAAAAAGTATTTTTCTCTTTGTATTACCACATTGGAACACCACAAATGCAGCAGACCTAACATGAGTAGCTGAGAGGCTATTTTAAAATACATTGTCATGTATATCCAGGAAATATAATGATTTGGTGTTTGTCTCAGTTACTTTTCTCTCCTTGCTGGGACAAAACACCCAACATGCAAAATTGAAGAAGCAAAGGTTTGTTTATCTCACAGTCACTGGAGGTTTCACTTGGAGTTGGCTCCAAGGCAGAATGGTGCACAACAGAGGGCAACCATTCACGGCATCAGCAAAGAGCAAGAGAACAAATGGGAGAAGCAGCAGCAACAGTGGCGACATTCAGGATGTCTGACTCAGGCTGGGTATAGTACTCACACCCATAATCCCAGGGATCATGAGTTGATCAGAAACTAGAAGTCCTGATTGTGTGAGGCTTTGGGAAAAAAATTAGAGACAGACCATAACAGTGTTCTCTACAGTTTAAATACAAGCATAATAATTCTAAGTGTGGTGTTGTGGAAACACCTTCCTCAACACCTGAGTCACTTTGTTTTTGCAGGATCACTTCTAATCTGCATATGTGTGTGAGGTTTGGTAGTAGCAGGAACAGGTGAGAAAACATATACAACCTTCTACACAATACAGAAAATGAACAAGGCTCACAAGGAAGTCAAGAGCTGCAAAATTAGATATTTCAAACGTTAAAGTAAAAATTATACCAGGTAAATCAAACCATCAAGGACACCTTTAAGTAAGGCTATTTCAACAAAGAGGAAGGATCAGAACACAATCTGAACTAAACTCTGCAGACAAAATATAAAAGACAGGAAAGGTTTTACTCATCTTTTCCAAGAGAAAAAGTAAATTTTCTCCTATGGTTATGGCAGAAGAGTCTCGCAACTTCAGGAAAGCTGACTCTTTTCCTCTTTCAGTGAATTGAAATAAGAAAACAATTTTCCCTGATGCTTACATTTCAAGAAGATAGCTCCCAAGTCCTTGAGAAAGACTTTCTGGGTTGTAAAACTGGCAAGAGGCTGTTAGAAAGATTTACATTTCAAAGCTACACAGAAAGCACTTACAGGATTTCTAAGGTAAATGCTCTAAGAAAAGCACCATCAGCGGCCAGAATCAGGAAGAACCAGCCAGAACTCAGGTCGCCCCAAAAGAAATTTCAATTCCTATTCCAGCGCTATTGCATTTTTGGTCAGCTTAAAATTACGATTTCAATATCGTTTCACTATATGGTTTTTCATTTATTCTTTCTTTTTTCCTTTCCATTTATGTATTTTGTATAGGGTCTCATTATGTAGTTCAGACTTGTAGTGGTCCTCCTGTTTTCAGCTCCCCAGCGCTGGGATTATAGGCATGTGCCACTATGCCCAGACTGGGTCGCTGGTTCTGCCCCCTGTGAGACTGGGGCTGGTGCAGCAGGGAGAACCAGGTATCAAGCCCTGGTCCCTGAGATTGCCAAAGCAGGGGCTTAGACCACTGAGCTATCTCACCAGCTCTCATAAACTTTTAAGACTGTCACCACTGGATGCACTTTATTACCCATATGTACATCTGTCAGCCAACACTATACTCACTCTGAAGAAAACAATTCCAATGGTAACATCATTTTTTCCAAGACGATTTTATCCATTGTTGCTTGCAATTATTTCATTTCTTTATTCTTTATAGCATTTTAAAAACTGTGGATATTTGTCTATAATTCTGTTTTATGTGTTATGGGTGTCAGTGTATACGAGATCATTCAATGACAGGAAGAAAATTAGAAACAGACTACTTCAGAACATAGAGTTTTTTACATTATGGTATCTCACTACTGTAGTTCCACTGAATCACTTCATGGAAATATGTCTTAAGTAATGTTTTCTGAACTGTATCCCTAACACAGTTAGGAGCACAATTTAGGGTGATGCCGATAAACAGATCTGTTCACACAGTACTGAGAAATCAGCGATGCTACTCATCAGTCTTCCCGGTTCTTTTTCAAGAAACAATATGTGGTCGAGATTCTGGCACATTTAACATATGCGTACCCATATGATTTGATCCAGTCAATGGAATATAGGAAACAAAAATACAGGTGAAGCTGGTTGATTCCACACTCAAGTCTGGAAGGGGAGCATAAATTTCCATCTTTTAAGTCCTTTGCTGAGGAAATGACTACAAATTGTGTTGCTATGGCAGTTTTAACTATCAATCTCTTCGTGGTAAAGAAAAGTGTCCCTTCCTAAAATGTCCTTGGAAATATAAATATATGTGTTTTAAGCTATTAGTGATGGAAGATTATTTGTTTCTACATAACCATCTCACATATGTTAATTAATATGCTTACTACATGGAAGTTGGCTTGCATAGATATTTCACTATACTGGTCTTCTCATAAACTACATAGTGTGTGTCCTGAGCAGAATGTGCTCCAAGGACTCCAACACCAAATTCTCCATGATCAGCCTATTGGCACACAGGCTGAGTCTAGGCTGTCAGGCAACGAGACATCACTATTTCCTGATAACTTACATTGTAGAGTCTTTGTTGGGGTTTCTGTTTGAAAGAACTCTGAGCACTCAGATCACTTTTGACTGATTTCACTCATTCTGAATTCTTCAAAGCAAAGGTTTCATTAACAGCCCTTCCCTCATAGAGATCATTGCTTTCTGTTCAAAGTGATGTATTTTTTTGTGTTCTAAAGGGTCATAGGGATTGATAACCTTGAAATTACAACAGATTGCTTCAGTTTTTGAATAACCTAATAAGATGTTCTCTTCTTTAACTCTTGAACTAATTAAGAGAGACATTAAATTATATATATGTATATATATATATATATACACACATACATATATGTGTATATATATAATATTCTTAAAGACTTACCTGCTTATAAACACTGCTGAGGATACTTTAGAAGAAAACTGGTATTATATGATCCAAGTTTCCTCCAGAAAATAATTAACTTCACATTAATATATTATTCTGTGGTAGGACTCTCAGTAACTCAGAAAACTGCTTAGTTTCTTTTTCTTAATTAATATATTTCATGGTTACAATTTAAAGAGGAAATTTTTGTTTTAGATCACAGTTTAAAGTCCATATATACTTTATTTTTGAGATTAACTTTAGGATCACAGCAAAACTAAGCAGAACATGCAGAGATATCCAGTAAAGTGTCTGCCCTTGTAACATGCAAAAATTCATCCATTATTCCTGATGAGAGCAGCATATTTGTTAAAATTAGTGGATCTATACTGACACACTGTTATCACCTAAATTTCATAATTTAAACTACTTTTGCTGGGTTATATATTATGGGTTTGTGCATATGTATAGGGAACCCTTCCCAGTCCTCATCTCATCTGGGAAATTTATATTTTTAATCCAATGAATAAGTTACTGGTATCCTATCAAGTTAATTCCAATCTATCACCTTCAGTGCAATGCACACTGAGAACAAATACACGAAAGCATATTTATACTTATGGGGAGCCAAAGGGCCTGAGTCCAGCCAGATAATGTCTATCTTGAACAAATGCCTGGACCCAGGGATGAATCCCAGTTTTCTTCAGTCATGAAGAAGAAGTAGCTTCAGGATGAGTGACTTAAAATTGCAGGAAATAGGTGAGTCCTGCAAGCTTGGCTAGGTATGAGGCCTGTATTTACCTCTGCAACATGCAGGGAGAAGGATATGCAGGGAGCAATCTGCATTACATGGCTGAGACAGTACCTAATGTTTTGGGGTCTGGTGCTTCAGCTTTGATGTGTAATCTTTCAAGCCTCAGGAAGTTATAGCCTCTAATCTTAAGGCCTGATCACAGCTGATAGTGTGGAACATTGGTTCTTCCTCTCCAAGTCCAGACCCAGCTCATATTAAAGAGCATCAGGTAAGGGTTTCTGGGGAAACATGCCTGCTACCTTCAACAACTACCACCAGCACCTCCATTAGACCTATACTCATTGTGTAAAGTCAACTGAAGGGATAAGGAATTACCTAGCCAGCATTGTACCTAACAGTACTTGAGAAAGGGTCAGGTGCGGCCAAAATGGAAACAATTTCTCTTCTTTCATGGAGTCACCTAGGTGGTCCTCCTCATTTAAGTACCCACAACTATAAAGCAAAGAGGAGTTTCACTGTTCCATGTTTACTCATCCATCTTTTCCTACATCCAAAGCACTGGTAACCAAAAATCTTTTTGCTATCTTCATATTTTTTGCTTTTTCTAGAATGCCCAATTTCTGGAATTAGTCAACTATGCAGCCTTTTCAAAAAGCTTCTTTGTTTTACAAGTATGAATCTAAGTTTGCACCATATGTATGTATAGCTGGTTAGATAAATTCACATTAATGTGAACATTATTTCAGTGACTGTATGTAAATTATTTATTCTTTTACCCATTGAAGGGCATTATTATTCCTTCCAAGTTTTTAAAAAATATGAATAAAGCTGTTATAAATATTTACATACAGGGGTCCATGTGACAACACAAACCCAAGTAAGTAGTAAATTCATTTTGATTGAATTCCAAGGAACAAAATTGTTGGACCATATTGTATATTTAATCTAGTTTTGTTAAACAGCTATCAAATTGTCTTTCAAGGTAACTGTAATTTTGAATTCCTACTGTCAATAAATGAGAGTCTCAGTAGTTCTGCACCATCACTAACACTTGGTATTCTCAGTGTTCTTAATTTTGACCATCAGATATCATTGTTTTAATTTGCATTTCTGTAGTGTCAGATGATTTAGAGAATTTTGTCATATGTTTTATTTCATATGAATATCTGCTTTGGTTATTTGGTGTTAAGGACCTTGACTAACTTTTATGAGTCTTTTTTTTTCCTAATTAGGTATCAGAATTGTGTGATGACCTTAGAGCTTCACAGAATTTAGAAGTCCATGCAACCAGTATTTTCTTTTCTTTTATTTTCAGAGTCTCACTATGTAGCTTGAACTCATAGTGACACCTCTGTTTTCAGGTTCCCTAGCACTGGGTTTACAGGTGTGCACCACCAAGCCCATGTCATCACACTCAGAGGTGGGGCTGGCACAGTCTGTGGTGCCAGGGATTGAACCCTAGACCCTGTACTTGCCTAAGGAGGCACTTAGTCCACTGAGCCATCTCTCCAGCCTTCATGCATCTAATTCTCTCTCTCTTTTTTTTTTTTTTTTTGGCGGAACCGGGGATTGAACTCAGGCCCTTGTGTTTGCCAGGGAAGCACTTATTCCACTGAGCCATCTCCCCAGCCCCTTATGCATCTAGTTCTAATCTGAAACTTTATTTCAGTTCTTTTATGATTTAGTTAAACTACTGCTAATCAATAAATAAAGAATTATACATAAATTCTCAGTGTTAACAAACTCTATGAAATTGTCATGTCTACATAATAGAGTATATGAATATTTATATGGTCTTGAAAATCTAGACCTCACTGTGAGGTGAAAAGCATTGTACATTATTTACAATTTTTGAAGCAGGACAAAATTTGACTACATATTTCATAACCACCCACATTGTTATGGATACAGTGCTGAAAGATGCAGTAACTACATTATTTGCATATGGGAACTGCATTTTTACATTCACAAAATTCTTTTCATAAAACGGAAAGAACTGAGAAAATTCTCCTACATAATTTTATACAATTGGTCACCTGCAGACATTCAATAAACATGCAAATGATTTTAGAAAAGCAGAATTTGATGATGACAAGAGTGATACAGACCTTTTATCACTTATACAACTAATAATACTAGAAATAACAGCAAAATTGTCAACAAAACTTGGTATTTTCTACATATGAGCCAGATAAGGTAGCATTAAAAACCAACCCAACTGTGTAGACATGACTTGAAGGTAAAAATTGTATTAGCATAAAATTCAAGATGTCTTAGAAAAGACACACAAAGGTGAAATATAAAACACAATGAAAAAATGTGCTTTAGAACTACTATGTTTCAACAGCAATATTAGCAAATGAACCAAGACCAAGCTATTCAATTATGTTCTACATTATTCAGTCCACTTCCTACCAAACTTCTTAAATAAATGCTGATAAAGATTTGGGAAACAGTTGAGTCACAAGAGAAAGGTATGAGGTGCACAGGTATTTATTTATTTCTTTTTCATTTTATTTATTT
>PVKA01010212.1:7375-65261 GCA_004027165.1 Ctenomys sociabilis | reverse complement strand
TTCATAGATCAATCACAGTTGTACATGTGTTCGCATATCATTGGCAGAGTCACAAAAAGTGGCGGGCATTTCCCTAAATAGGCGGGACCCAGGCACAGCAACAAGAACCCGGAAGCCGGATATGAGCGCCATCTTGGCAGACACGATGGGCGGGGGAGCGAGGAGCGGTCGCCATCTTGGAATGGCTCCCGACAGTAAGTTTCTATGAACTCTGATATTTTCATGCCAGAAAGAATGTAAAAATTATCTTTAATCTGTGCAAAATTCAGAAACAAATGACACAGTTTAATTATGATCATTTAGTTCTGAATAAACAAGATTCTCATATTAAATATAAAACAACAGAGTAGTAAATAACATTTATTTGGTATAGGTGATTATTCAAAAAGGTAAATGACCTCCTTTTCAAGTTTGAGAACACTGGGGTTTTGAGTGACAAAGTACTACAGGTAGTAGATGTCCCAGCCAGATGTAAGCAGAGATTTTCTGACTCTCATCAGTCTCTGTGTGTAAACACCACATTTCCTTGTATTAATAAAATTAATTTGTTAAAACATTTAAAATCTCAGGTATAGTGCCAAGGATATAGCTCATCAGTGTAAGCACCTTCCTGGCAAGCACAGGGTCCTGAGTTTAATGCTCAGTATCAAAAAAACAAAATAAAACAAAACAAAACTCAAGTACACTGAAACTTTTATTTCACTTTGGCTCTTCTACTATCCTTTCCCATTATTGATATCACTACATATGTCTGCTTTTCACATCAACCAAGAAACATCAGTTCAATTATATTCATTTATTGAAGCATCTTTTGCATCCAGCTTTAATTGAGATATATAATTTTTTGTGTTCTTGCTTTATATTTACGTATTACTTATGCCAGACACAATGGTTTACCTTTATAATCCCAACACTCAGAAAACAAGGGTAGGAGGATTGCTGATAAGTTTGAGGCTAGGCCAAGCTACATAATGAGTTGAAGGGCAGCCTTCACTGTGTAGCAAAAACTCTGTCTCAAAAAACCCCAAGTCATACAAACAAACAAACAAACAAACAAAAAAAATTGTAATTTACAACCTCACTGGGTCATCTCATTTAATGTATTGATTCTCTTAGGTATTATTACTGTTCTCACATGATATATGAAGGAATGGAGACACAGAGAACATTATTACTGCTTCAGGATTAAGGAGATAGACAATGGCAGAGACAGGTTTAAATTATAACTTTGTGACTTTGATATTTACTTACTGTTTTTACTATAAAAATTATAAGTCATATTTACTACATTGAAGGAGTAGTAACAGATTTGCACTGTGCTCTCTTGCAATATATTCACTGTTTTGATATCATTATAGTAAGGACATAATTGTGACACAGCTTGTCATTTTAGGGATTTGTCTTCTAGTTCTCTTATTTTCATTTCTGCTCTGAAAGCCTCAGGCCTCTTGGTGAATTGAGTCCATTTACATTGATGGTTAGATGTATTGACTTATGATTGATATGTTATTTACCTGCTGTTGTTTACCCGTTTTTCTTCTGTGTTTATTTGTCCTATTTGATGGGTTCTTTCTATTCTCATTCATGGATTTCTGGTCATTTTGGTCCCTCTCTAGAATATGTTTTAGTAGTCTGTGTAGGCTTGGCTTTGTCGTCATGAAATTCTTTAGTTGTTCTTTGTCATGGAAGTATCTCACTTCTTCAATCTTGAAAGATAGTTCTGCAAGGCATAGTAGTCTCAGATGGAATTTGTTTTCATAGAGGATTTGAAGTACTCTGCTCCATGCTCTTCTTGCTTTCATGATTTGTGAAGAGAAGTCTGTTATTATTCTGATGGGTTTTCCTTTAAATGTGATCTTTCTTTTCTCTAGTGGATTTTAGTGTATTGTTCTTGTGCTGGATTTTTGGGACTTGACTATTATATGGCTCAGTGTGTTTTTATTTGGGTTGATGTTATTTGGCGTTCTGTATGCTTTGGTTACCTGAATGCAAGATTGTTTCCGCATATTTGGGAAAGCAATGGCTGTAGCTCATCCACATAGCTGAAACTGACAAACGATCTACAAACCGTGGTATAGGGTTTCAGGATAAATCCTGAGGGGATTTGACTGACCTTGTTGGATACAAAAGTGCATTTCTTGTCATATAGGTCTTGCTTTTTCTTGGTATTAACCATCCAGCAGAAAAGTATGAAAATGAGGTATAAAAAGTAAAGCCACCCAAATATACTGGGATATATAAAAGGCTCAAGTCAACAACTTCTGACAGTCACAGTCCTACAGTTAACCCACTACTATTATGGACTACTGAACTATATTGGATTATTTTGCTCAATTCACACACCTACAATATTTGAATGGCAATGGAATACCCATATCTGACAAAGCTAAAGAGGGGGATATAAATGAAGGACCATTTTGTAGTGAAAAAATATGTATAATCTGTATATACAATATAGTTAGAATAGATATACAGCTAATTTCTCTTAGTTCAATGAGAAGAAAGATTTATACTAATTATCTTTGGACAGGGTGTCATATCTGCATATTGTACTATGAATAACCACTAAGAAGACAACAATATGCAATGTATTAATTATTGAAACTGTCCTACTAACCTGTGTGGAAATGTTCGTTACTATTTCTTTCTAAATAAAATTAATTAAAAGCCTCAGGGTACATGTTATCTGCTCGGCTGCCATTAGATGGCAGACTTGTTCTCATGTTGCTAGTAATCCTATCAGACATTTGTATTCCTTTTTTAGATTAAAAAGTATTTCAAGTATGTTATCTCATCAAGTCATCACAGTAAGTCTCTGAAATAGGTGTTAATATATCCTGACTACAGTGGAGGAAGCAAATAGTCTTTTGTTTAAAAAATGTGTTCAGCCAATATTTACCTAGATCTTAATGTGACCTATTTAGTTTCTTTGCACTCTTCCTGAACCGTGCTGTGTATAGTTTTACACATGATTCAAATACATTAGGTTTTGCATTTTCTGAAGTCAATGAAATTGCAGTCTCTCTTTAGAAGAGGAGAAATTACTTCAAGTAGGCATGCTAGCTGCAGTGAGGGGACTGTATGTAAGGGAACAGCAAAGAGCTTTGAAAAGTTGACAGAGTCAGAGGCATCCAGCAAAGTAGTGCAGGTCTGTTGGATGTGGACATAAGCTATCTCTATCCCTGCCAGCAGGCAGTGTGCCTTCACTGTATTGCAGTGTCAATCAACACTGTTCTAAAAGTGTTTGTGATGGTGCTGAATTGTCAAGATTAAAAAAAAAAAAAAAAAAAGAAACTTTGTAAACAAAGATAGAAATCAGTAAAATTCATTTTGGAAAAATTTCTAAATTTTTAGTTGCTCTTTCTTGTATTAAATTGGAAAATTGTTTTTCCTAAACTTTATCGAAGGTGTCGTTTCATGAGAATTCTCTATCACAAGCTTTTGAAATTACCTTAAAGCATTTGTTATATACTTTAGTTTTTCTTCTATTCTTTCCACTAGTTTCTGAAAAAGATGAGATAATTATAACTGTGAAAAGAGACTACTGCTACCTTTGAAAAAGCATTTATTTGTTTGTGTTCTACTGGTAGAAAGATATGGATTATATTACGTAAGCACAAAACCATCTCATAACACATATTTCAAATGTATGATTATTGCCAACTTGCTATTTTTACTTGATTAAGTCTCTAAATGAACCATTGGTCAATTTGTTAGTTTGATACTTTCTTTTCAGTTACTATTTTAAACCTATTAGGCTCAATATGTAAAATAGTATCACTTACATGGTTGCCTTATTTTTAAATTTAGTTTGTTCTGTATTTAATGGCATGAGTACATAATAAAATTATGTTATGGCAGGAAGAGATTTTGAGAAATAAAGGTCTCTCTTGTTTTTGCTGCTCATGAACATTGCTTTAAATATCTTCTTCAAGATGACAGTTTGCAGTAGAGAGGTATCTTTTATATAAGAAATTCTTTCCTTCCACTTAGGCATAATATCAATTAATCATTTTATTTTAGTGGCTAACAAAGTAAATAATTTGTACTTGTTGATTAAAAATACTTATGACTATTTCTCCTTTGAGGCTTTCAGGGGATTACTTTAGTACAAAGAAAGCTTTTAGATAGAACAGTTTTCAAAATATAATCAACAGTTACTGAAAAACTGTTTATGCATTTGGACTTAATGTAATATTAAATGACAGAAAATTTTAATGAAGTCATAGCCTTTATTTGCAGCTTGCTATTGTAGCAATTCCTACCACTGTACACTCTCAGCTGCACAAAAGGGCGGTCAGTGTTCCAAGTTCATTAGGGGATACAGTCACAAGAAAAGATTTCTTTCATTCAGCATGGCTTTTCTGGGGCAATTAGATGGAAAATATGTGTTTCAAATATAAAATTTCTTGACCTCTTACAATTACATGGTGACATCTCCATACAATTGCTTGAATACTGCCAGCGAAATCAGCTGTCACTATCAAAATGAACAAGTAATTAGGAAAGCGAATGATGGTATTGTTAGAAGGAATTGAGTATTTGTGTTTAAAAGTGTTCACCATCAAAAAAAAAAAAAGGAGCCACCACTAACGTGAAACTTAATTTTCTCCAGTTCTTGAAACAGAAGAGAAAAATAATAATGAATGTTCACACACTTACAACATATGAAGTTGTGACTGTATACACCAAAAATAGTTACAGAATTTACATTTCTTGGGCTATGCAAGTTTTTTTTTTTTTTTTTTTTTTTTTTTGTCTTTTTGAGACAGGGTCTCACTATGCAGTTCAGACTGGCCTTAAGCTCACTTTGTAGCTCAGGCTGGTCTCGAACTCATAACAATCCTCCTGCCTCAGCCTCCCGAGTGCTGGGATTACAGGTGTACACCACCACGCCCGGCCCCTATGCAAGTTTTAATGATATGATTATATTAGATGCTATGAGAGTACCTTGCCCCTTTTCTCTCTCTCTCTCCCTCTCTCCTTTTTTTAATGTATTTGGTAGAGAGTCTCACTACACAGCTCAGTGTGTAGTGAGACCTCCTGTTTTCAGCCTCCCCAGCGTTGGGATTTTAGGCATGCACCACCACACCTGAATTCAGTGGCCAGCTCAGTGAGCCCAGGTGGGGCTGGCGTGGATGTGGTGCAGTGGATCAAATCCTGCTCCCTGCACTTGTCTAATAAGGCTCTTACTCTGCTGAGCTATTTCTCCAGCTCGCCTTTTATTTCTCTTCATTTTATTAATCTTATTAATCAAATATGCAAAAGTTTGCACTGGGATGTCATCCATTAGGACTGTGTAATCTTCTCTATACCTGTATATTTTGTGTGCAAAATTAGATAGAGATTTTTCTTGATTGATACCATTCTAGTTCATCTAAGGTTCAGTTTGTTGCTCACTGAGAAGTTGGGGAAATGCCTTCTCTTCTAAACTCTGATAGTTTTTGGAGAGAAAAGAGCAGTTAGGATTTATTGAGAATTTGAATATAGCTGAAGGCAGGTCTTTTATTTTGGCATCTTGATTGGGAGGAGATAAAGATCATGATCTGATCATTTATGATTGTAAGATTGGTGGAAGTAGCAAGGTGAAGAGCTAACATGAAGGATGTAATGATTCTGAGGGGATGGGCTGTGTGTGGATACTTTCTGTTGAAGAATTTACAGGTCTTTGGGGAAAGTTCTGTCAGAAAAATTAGTTATTTAAAGAAGCTAACTTCTGCAAAATGGACATTGGAATAAGAGACGTGTCCTTAATGTGGACAGTGAGCTGTTTGCCAGTTGGTAGTTTTCCATCTCAGACACAAAAGAGTAGGCCCCTTACAGTAGAGGCCTGGCCATCAGGTATTTAGTACTCATTCAGGTGTCACAGTCACACATGCAGTCACTGGGGATGGTTACCTCCCATAGCCATAGAAGGGAGGTTGCCTTTTTCCTCCTGCTTTGCTGGATCACTTGATGGGGCAGTGGCGGAATTCGATCATCCGTGGCTTCTGGAGATTACCTGTACACAACACAAACTGTAGAAAGATTGACACCAGGATTTTAGTGTTCCTCTCAGAATATGAAAAACGTCCTACATTTACTCAGAGAACAGGGCACACCTCTGTGATGAAGAGCCTACAGAACCATGTATGGAGTTTTCAGCTGGATGAACTTATCCTTTATAGTTATGTTTGCAGTATGATTCCTTCAGTGGGATCTCAGAAGCATCTCAGCCAGGGTCTCAAATCGATCTTCTAGGTATAGTTAGATGGATAGAAGAAATCTTTCCTGGTGTAAATATTCAGAAAATTTGCTCCAGCAGTGCTGGCCCCAATCCCAAGCACACTGAACCAGCCATTGAGTCTGGGGTGTCGTGGCACATGCCTGCAGTCTCAGTACTGGGGAGGCTGAAATCAGGAGGATCACTGTGAGTCCGAGCCGCACAGGGAGACCGGGTACCACATGCATTAAAAAAAAAGTTGCAAGTACACCACTCTCTTGACCTTCTAATGATGACAGGGCATGGAGGAACGTTTTCTGAAGGAATCAGCTTACTATTGTAGGTGTGCTGTCCTTGAGGTTGAGGATGTGCCATCATAGTTAGTTTTGTCCTTTTATGATTTTTGTATGTACTCTGTATCACTCATACATACTCATTGATGTGGGGATTTAAAAATATCTTACTTGAAAGAAACAGATGTTCATATATGGAAGTCTGATTTCTTTCATCTATGAGTAAGAAACTGGAAGAGTAAATAAAATCTAAACAGTACATTAGATACTGTGAAAGGGAAAGAAACTGTTCAAAGGGAAGGAAGAACTAAAATGAGGGAAAGGAGGAAAGAAAAAAAAGGAAGGGAAAGAAATATATGTGTATATACCCAGGATAGTTTGGTGCTGCTGATTTTGCTGATGAAAGCATCAGTTAATACTTAATTTTTTGACCAATTTTGCATGTTTATATCTGGTAATCTGAACAAATAATTTGAAGACAACAATATGCAATATAACAACCTCTGTTGAATTCCTAGCATTTTGTTTAGTGAAATGTTATATCATTTGTAATGTTCTTTTACTATTTTTTAATCTCTTAAAAAGTAAATAAAATTATGAATGCAAAAAAATTCTTGCAAACAGTCTCTTGGGTCTTCTTTTTCATGTTGAACATTCATAGAGCATGATATCTTAAAAGTAATATTATTTGGAATAATGAGAAAGTATTGTAATGAAAACAAAAATGGAATTTACAAGTATTCCTTTTTGATAACATTTAAATGATTTAAAGATTAACATTATTTTAAATTTTGATATTTCAGATTGTGATATATTTCTAATGAAAGCATTTTTCTACTGATTGTAAAGATTTTTTTGGAGAGGTAAATAAAGTGTTTGTCTTGGGAGCAATGCTGTCTCAGATACAAAAAAAATTGGTCTGAGTTAAATGGTACATACATGTATTTTCTGCTGCATGGGAGGCTGAGGCAGAATCGTAATTTCAAGTCTAGTCTGAATAACATAGAAAGAAAACAAAAAAAAGAAGAAAGGAAATAAAAAAAAGAAAAGACAAAACAGGAGTCTGAAAGATGAGTATAAAATTATTTTAAGTCATTTACTTTGCTTCAGCACACCTCTAATTTGTAGAATCTAGGATATCCTCCATTTCTGAATATACACCCTTAATAAGATGTTCATGTTTTTCTCTTACCGCTTTCAGAAATGAAAATATACATTTTTGTAGCACTAGCCATAATAGTTATATTTTTCTCTGTTTATGGAACTCACAGAAATATACTATTGTTGTATGTGAAGTGATGCTTTTGTGTGCCTCTAAATGTTCTGACCTTCACTAGCTTCACATGTATTCTACTTGAGAAAAGTTCCTGATACTAAGAATTACTTTATTTTTTCATACTTTACATTTTTAGACTTCTGTGAAAATAGCACAGGCCAGCATTAACCTTTACTTTAAAGCAAGTGTTGTCCAGAGTCTATGTACCAGCCTATCCCTATCCTGTTAAATGTGTGTGTCACAGCTTGCTAGCAGTTTTGTTTGATGTCATTTTATATGCATTAAATTTTATAAAAGGGCCAATCCAAAATTGGCCTAATGCTTTTACTTCTGTCCCTTGTAATTTCCCTTTGGGTATAGGTTCTAAGTTTGAAATGAGGTGTCACTTGCTTTCATTGATTCTACTTTTTTACTTTGTGTGTATTACTGAGTTAACAAACTTAGAGGTGCTTTACAATTTTGGTATAACTTTAACTCTTTCATTAAGATTATTTTTTGAGACAGTGTCTTGCTCAGTTGCCCAGGCTGGGCTTGAACTTGTGGGCCCTCTGACTCAGCTTGCACAAGTATGTTGCTTACAGGTTTGTGTCAGTGCACCAAATAATTATTTTTGATTCCCCATGTTCTTTGGACAATTTCTCTTCTGGTTTTATTTAACCAATCATTATTTTTCTTCATTAACTCTGTGTGAATTATTTGGTATTTTAAGATTCTTTCTCTGGCTTTAATGGCTGTAAATGTCATTTAAAAAAAATTCTTTTATCAGTGGCATCCTGGATACAAAATTCAGTTCTTCTCTAATATCAATCTCTTACCCCACATGAATAAAATTTTCTATTAAGTAAAACCTTTAATTACTAATTTTTACTTGATTGTGACTGTTTTACTCATGAGGAATAAATTGTGTGTCATGAGCAGTATGGAACATATGTCAAAAGACCTTCTGGGAGGTGATATTTTAGCTTTCAAGTAAAGGATAAATGGGTGTTGGACAAGGTAGTGTTGTTGTGAACATGGCCTATCAAATTGGAAGTTTTAGAGGGAAAAAAAGTGTGGTAACTGAAAACCTTAAGCTCAGCAGGCTTCAGTGGTGTATGTATCAATGGCATTCTACTGACTACATGAATGCACTGCTTTCTCTTTCACATAAGACATGTTTGTCATGCTGTGCTCATTCTGAAGTGCTTTTTATTTCCTTTTTCATTAAATATCAGCATTGAATTGCTAACAGAAATGTGAAAATCATTGATCTACTGGAAGAGTCAATATTTGCCCAGTGAAATGAAAGGAAGTGTAGTAGAAGACAGTGACAATAAGGGCTCAATGAGCACATGATTAAACACAGGACAAGAAACACTTGTGCGGAATGAAGTGTGTTGGGTCCAGACCTAAGAGAGGTTTTACCCAAAGTAAAATCCAATAAAAGCTGGATGTTATTCTGTGAATAAATTCAATAGAAGCTACACTGAAGAAAAAATACCGAAGTATAGTTAAGAGTAATACTGGGTTATATGAGCTTTATTTTTTTCAGAAAGCAAAGATTTCTTGGGAATTACACAGTAAAATTTTCAGTATTTTTATTATTTGCCCCTCCCCTTTCATAAGATCATTTACTTAGTATCTTCTAACTGGGCAATAATAAAAATTTTTAAAAACAAGTAAATTTTTGAGTGTTTTAGTCTAATTATTGACTTCGTTTTTCTAAGGGACTATGATTATAACATTCTACAAAGCCCTTCTGTTACACCCTTCAAAGTATTTATGTTGATTACAGAAGTTGTAGTCCAAAGTCATAGTGATTATTTTGTTAAACATACAGTAGAAAGAATATAATTTATACAATTTTTAGCAATACATTTCTTTGGTGGCTTCAATATCTTGGGAGAATATACATATAATTGAATGTAGATTTGAAATTTTGTGTATTTTAAATCTGCTTTTAATTGCAGTCAGTAATATATATTTATATATGCTAATTTAGAGCTTAAAGGCATGATGAGAGTTTTTGTTATTCTAGAACAAGGCGAACTACCCTCCTAATGATTAATATGTTATATTCATCAGACCTCTTTTATAATAAAGCTCTTTGTATAGCCATCAGGAATAGAAACTGATTTTTCAAGTGGCATACCTGTGATCTTGCTATATTGCGCAGATCTTTTAGTATGCCTTGTCTTGCCTGAAACATTTTGCCAATAGGATCTCACAGGTAGGTTCAAAATCAAATAAGGGATATATATGCATGTGTCAATTTTTAATTATTCTCTTTCTACCTTTATATTTTAAATTATTCCTCAGGACATGAATATGTTTGCTAAAATATGTGATGAAAAAAATGAAGTGTTTTATTGGGAAGAATTTTAAGGTATAAGTTTTCTTTTTTCCTCCTACGTCACAATCTTTGTCTGACCCCTTTCTTTATCTGTCTCCATCAACATAAAGAAAGATTATGTGTGGATACATTTACTCAGTACTAGAATTTTACAGATAAACATACTGAATTTTGATATAGCAAAACAGTATGAAGATCAAGATGCAAAAATTCATCTTAATAAAGCTCCTTGATAATGATGAAACAAACGTATAACCAAATAATATGTTTTTTTTACTGGAGAAAGGCTTTGTAATTATATTATATGTATTTACTTTAGGAGATTCATCTTGTCCTCTTACCTGTAGACAATTGGTGTCTGACCTTTAGGTATTTGAGTTAGTTCTAACACCTTAGGTCATTACTTACTGAAATATTCAGCTTTCGATATATGATGGCTTGAATGTGACTCTCCAAAATCCCAGAGTTGTCAATGTGTGAGGGTAGTAAGAGAAGGTGCTTTTAAGAAGGATGTGGGCATAAGGAGCCTTCAGAAGCTTCCATCGTGTTTGATTAGCACACTCCACATTCTGGTTCTGACTTTGCTCACATTCAGTTGAATAAGAAGGTCCTTGACAGGTAAAATGTTAATCCCTTCCTTTTGGACTTCCTCCCCTCCCAAAATATGAGAAATAAGGTTCTATTCTGAGTAAATTACCCAATCTGCAACATACTGTGATAGCACAAAACTTACCAAGACAGGATGCTAGAATAAGAATTTTTGTCCTATGATTGATGATTTCTAGCTTAGTATTTACAACACTTGATATATGCTAAATATGATTTCCATATTTTAATTTAAAAAAGTATTTGTTAGGATACTGCCCATCTCATGATAAATTCTGTGGATTAATATCTTTTAGAAATATTTACAGATAAGTGAGTTTGCGTTTAATGTAAAAATACATTTCACTGTTCTGATTCTTTTGCCTCTGCTTGACTTTGTACATTATAAACAGAGTTCAATAAATATGTATTTCCATGACATCTACATAGACTGTAGTAAAGAAATACATGTACCTATCTTGGTTTATATCTTGATTTCCTCCAATAAAAAAGCACATCCCTGTGCTCATACTTGGGGTTAGGGAAAAGTTACAGGATCACGGGAGGTATCTTACTTAGTTACATTTTCATCTTTGCAGCAAAGTATCTGACACCCAAAGTTAAAGGGAAAATTTTATTTAGCTCAGTTTGTAGAGGTTCTAGGCCACAATCGGCAGTTTACAAGGCAGGATAGCTTGGCAGAGCGGCATTGCAGAGAAGATGGTTCAGGGCCGGCAGAAAACAGCACAAGCAAGCAAGCAAGGAGACCAGCCAGTGGCCTTGTCACCATTTTTTTCTGTCCATCTTACATTCAGTGTAGGCCACTGGGGTGAGGACAGTGCTAAACCAATGAAGGGACTGATATAGTCACCATTCACCCTTATAATGCAGAATCACACACTTTAGATTGATCCACCTCTGAAAAAAATCCACCTCTGACTGCATGAGGCTGGGGTGGGGTATATCTAGAAACAAGCCACAACAGGGGCTTGAGTTAACTGGTCAGTTCCTAGCTACGTGTGGAGTTGGCAGGTGCTGTTGGGGGAGGTGGGTCACAGATGCATGGCCTGGAAGGGTATATCTCACTCCTCCCTCTCCTGACCATCTTCTGATTCCTACCACCATGCCAAGAGGTTATTCTCTGCTGTGCCCTGTTGTTCTGGAGCCAGCTGACATACAATCAAATCTGCAACTGTGAGTCAAAATAAACCACTCCTTCCTACTGGTGGGTGTCAAGTATTTTGTCTGAGCAATGCGGAAAGTAACCCAAACTGTACCATGTTCCCATGCATTTTCTCTATTCTTCTTTGTTTCTAGCAGAAATTTTTTTGTGTGTGTCCATTTGTATATTAGGAACAGACAGGTTGACAACAAGAAGGGAGTGAAGAAAGCAGGGAAGAGAGAAAAATCATCCAGATCGAGACACAGATAGGCAGAAAAGGAGAAAGGAAGAGAGATGATTGATCACAGAATAAAAATATTTTTAAAATCATTACAAAAATATAAAGATAAAAACATTTATCTGGCACAGATATTAAGATATAATTCAGTGAGCCAAAAGAAAGTTTGGAGATGCCCAAATAATCTTGAGGCATGCCAGATATGTTTTATGAAGTACACAAGTTGTCTGTAGCTTGAAGGTACTGTTTTTGAACCCTAATGTGTTTGTTGCAAAGGAAACCCATTTTCAGAGACTTCCCAGAAGGTTGACTATTTTGCAGAAGTACCTCTGGAGAAAGAGAAACAGTACATTCATTTCCATGTATTCAATTGCATGGAAATATGCATATAAAATTTATGTTAAAATACAGTAAATGATATAAACAAATTGAGCTGTGGGATTAAATTGAAAGTAAATTCATATTCTCTTTTATTGGAAATATGTATCTTTAAAGTATTTATTTAAAATTACCATTTTCTCCATAAAAAGTATATAAATACACTAAACAAAGAGGAGCGTAGTGTGTCATCCTTAAACTGTTGGTTGTACATTGTGATTTCCCTTCCCAAAACACAGAATGGTGAAAACCCAAGAACATGGATGTTATTTCAGTGGAGAAAACTGGCACACACTGTGCGCTTGATAGGATGTTCTAATAAAAGTTTTGTGTCTCAGATCTTCCTCCTAAAACCCATAGCCTCACTCTAATCATAAAACTAAGTCAAATTTCAAATGATGGGCATTATATTTAACCATTGTACTTTAAAATTGACATGATTTTCAAAAACAAGAAGTTTTAGAAATTGTCTCAGCCAAGAGAAATGTAAGTAGACATGACATCTTACGTAGAACATTTTTGACATTATGAAGATAAAAAGGTCTTCAGGAGAAAATAAGGATATCTGAATCAGGTGTGACCTTTATATTGTAACAACAAATCAGTTTTCTTTCATTAATTGTAACAAATACACCCTATTATTATAATATATTAAGAATGCTGGGAATAAGGTGTAGCAGAAGGTTTATGTAGGAGCCCTTTGTACTATTTTTTAAGTTACATTAGAGATTTTACATTGTTCTAAAAGTCTATCAGAAAAAGTAATAATTCTTTGAAAATACTAGACTAGTGTTTATGTTTAATGAAATGTGTATTTCTAAAGTGAAATACTGATGAAAATAGGTGTACCTAGGTGCTCATTTTGGAAGCTCTTACACTGTTTTGCAGGCACAGGACCATTAGTTTATAGGAAGAGCCGCCTGGTGTACTTTGCTGGCCAACTATCAGATGATGCATACTTGTATTCATAAACTAGTATGATTATATGAAATATGAGCAATTTATTTAGGTAATCTGTATAATCTGCATAATACATGTAAAGATTTGGGACATAACATTTCCCATATCAGGAATATACAATAATATTATTGTTTATTTAATTATTTATTTTATTTACCACTCAGTGTTCTCCTGTTTATAAAAGTTTTAAACAACATTTATAAAGAGTATTTGAAATAATGACTTTCATTGGAAAATATTGTCATAAACTTATGTCAAACTGTACTTGGTAACAGTGTTAGCACAGGAATTGGTTCAGATTGTGTTCTACATGACAGATGCTGACAAAAAGTCATAGTCAGAAAGGGTGCAGCAGAAAATTATTGTGACACTGAAAAGAATGTAGCACGTTGAATAAGATGATGTGGGTTGTCAAAAACTTAGGCAGCAGCATTATCCTTACATTTGGCAGATGTGTGATTTGAGTAGTTTTTGTATTCATTTTCGAGTTTTAATTCTTGAGAATAAGTAATAAAATTCAAAGTAATCTATTTATCATGTCAGAACTATTGCATTATGTTTCACATCACTTCAGCAGTGATGATGTGTTTAGTGAAGATCTACACTTTGATATTTATAAGAGGTTTTGGGTACAATTGGTAAGACTGGAGAATGCAAATTGAAGATTGACCAAAATTAAATAACAGTCTATGAAACAAGGCAGGTAAAGAGAATGATCATTTCATTCAAGGACAGGGCAGCAGCATTGGAATCCATATTAATTTTGAACTAAATTTTGAAAAGTAACTGAGGCATCAGTGAGCAAAGAATGCTTATGCAGTAAATATGGCACATGGCTTCCAAATAGTCTGGGTCCTTCCCAAATGTTAGCAAAAACTTAAGTACTTCCATAGGATTTTCAGTTATACCTTACATCTACCTGGTAGAATTCCAAAGAGTATTTTATTTGCCAATTTCTTCTTTGTGTAAGTAAATGGGATTAAAGTTATAGCTGGGACTTATTTTAGTCTTCAAATGATTTTTGATGAGTTGTGAAAGAGAATATTTACATTAACAGTTTATATCTAATACTCAAATTTCAACTTGAGATGTACTCACTATAAGAAAGAAAATGTACTCAAATGTATAAGAGGAGAACACATAAAAAGGAAGAAAAATCTTATGTGAGAATGTCAAATTCATTTTCAAGGAGATTTCTGGTTTTTAACTACTGAGTCTATTTGCATTTAAATCTCTCATACAAACAGACTGAAATTCATCAAAAGGGAAATCAATTCATATTATCTTACTACCCTTAAAAGCATATGTAAATTAGAATGCATCACATAGCCAGTGCCCATTTTATTGACAGTTTTTACTGCCTCCAGGGATTTGGATATTTAAAGATTTTTGCAGCCATGCTGATTAATGTTCTTCTGTAGTCACTGCTTCTGAAGTATAGCAAAACTCAGTAGCCATGACAGTGAACTTACAAGGATTTCTTTTTTTGTACAGTAAAATAAGGATTTTTGAATGGGAAAGTATAGTTTATTATATTTTATTTTTTAATAATTTTATTGAGAAAGAAATAGCAATAAGAGTTTCAAAACCAATAGGAGAGTTTCAATAATTAACACATTGCATATTGTTGTCTTTGTACTGGTTATCCATAGTACAAGATGAAGACATGATATCCTGTCCAAACACTATTAGTTCAAAACCTTCTTCTCATTGAACTAAGAGAAAGTAGCTATATATTTATGCTATTTTATATATAAGGATATAAAGTGGTCCTTCATTTGCATCCCTTTTTTTTTATTGTCTTTTTGAGACAGGGTCTCACTATACAGTTCAGGCTGCCCTTAAGCTCACTTTGTAGCTCAGGCTGGTCTCGAACTCACAACAATCCTCCTGCCTCAGCCTCCCGAGTGCTGGGATTACAGGCATGCGCCACCACGCCCGGCTTGCATCCCTTTTTTTGTTTAGTTTTGTCCATTGCCATTTAAATAATGTAGGTGTGTGAATTCAGCAAAATAATCCAATGTAGTCCAGTAGTCCATAATAGTAGTGGGTTATCCATAGGACTGGCAACATTAGTTGTTGACTTGAGCCTTTTATAGCTCAGCATATTAATATGGCTTTACTTTTCATATCTTGTTGTTATAATTTTTCTGCTGGATAGTTAAGACCAAAATCATATGTTTACTTTATTTACTAATTTGCATCATAACTTTTACCCTGGAAGTAGGGGAAATAAGTGCATGTACAAGTGTGTGTGTGTGTGTGTGTGTGTGTGTGTTTATGTATCTGTGATTGCACCTAATGACTAATAGGATGATCTTTTGTATCTGACACATTGCTTTTGGTGGCCTTATTAGCAAACATTTACATGAGCTAATTAGATTTGAGGATACTTTTTGTAGTTGTATGATAATGAAAAGTTTATCCATCACTGGAGATTCAAGTGAGCAATATAACATTTTAGAAATAGTGATACCTTTTTAATGATTTATTGCCTAGATAGATCTAAATTTATGCTAAGTAAAATTTTGTACAATCAAGTCTATTTTGTAAGAGAAAATGGACAAGAAAAATTTAAGAACATATTACATTTTAGAAGTAATGAAATAATTCCCCTGGAATTGAATTTCATTTTAAGGAATTATATTTGTAGAATTTAATACTCTGTATTTTAATATTCTGTATTTTATAATACCGGGTTAGGGAAAGGATGATTTCCTTAATATTCAGATTTTAATTATTTAAATTTTGAAGGGAAGACATTATAGCTAAAGAATAGGTATAAAATTATAACATTGAAAAAAGATTTTGAGCAGATTTTTAAGTTAAATGCCTAGGTTATTAAAAGGTTTATTTCCTTGGTTTTAATTTTGTAGCATTCTCATCTTACACAGATGAGTGAAAAATTCATTTAATCCTCACTGATGCAAGAAAGTAGTACTTCTAGTATATACACAGAGATATTAAAGAAGCTCAAAATCTAGATAACTGCTCCAGTAAAGTTATACAAATAGTGGGAGTTACAGGCTGAAACCTTAAAAATTGGAGGCTATCTTAATGAACACATATAGCTGGTTTGACAGCATAAAAGTAATGGGCAAAACATTCTATGCCTAAAAATAAGTGAGCAAGTCTCTAAACTGAAACTAAAGTAATGTTGCATAATTGATGTTTCTGAGTCATTTGCAAGTCTCTTAGCACAAAACAAAATAAAGAAAACGAGTACTGATAATCTGAACAACTTATTTGAAGAAAACCATATGCAATATCACAACCATTGTTGAATTCTTATTTTGTTTAGTGAAATTCTGTCATGTTTCTAATTTTTTACTACATTTTATTCTCTTAAGAAAGATTAACAAACAATTCAAATCTTTTCTTTGAAAATCTTGCCACTTGACTCTACCTTTGCATAGCCGTATTGGATATTTAGTTCTTGTTCCATGAGTGATTGTTGGCAAAGGGCCTTGTCACTACAACATAGAACATCAATGTGTCTACTCCTGACACTTTAGTTTGGGAAGAAAAGATCCCAAGATCTCCATATGGATATAACAGTCATGGATAGTTAGGGGTAGTACTAGAAAATACGTGTGTTCTGAGACATTGTGAATGTTCAGAAATGTTGTTCTAAAATTGTGAATGATTAAAATATGAATTATTGCATTGATAGAGTCATATAAGATTCTTAGTAACTTAAAAATAATGATAAATTTATGACAGCATCCTTACCTGGCAGGGGAAATTTTACAGACCAGTAAAGTTACAGTTACATTTTATTGTATAGTTCTGTAAGGCATTAGTATAGTGAAAGTGCATAAACTATAAACAGTTAGTTTATAGAAAGTATAAATATACATGGAAATTCTGCAAGTTTCTGCTTCTATTCAGAAGATTATAATGGAGGGTCTATTTACAGCAAGGAAAATCTATTACTAATAGCTCAAGAAATAATAAAGTAAGCTGGGCGTGGTAGCACATGCCTGTAATCCCAGCACTCGGGAGGCTGAGGCAGGAGGATTGTTGTGAGTTTGAGACCAGCCTGAGCTACAAAGTGAGCTTCAGGCCAGCCTGAACTGCATAGTGAGGCCCTGTCTCAAAAACACACACAAAAAAAAAAGAAAAAAAAAGAAATAATAAAGTAATGCAGTCTTATACCAGTTTCCTACTTTCTCTCTTTGGCAGTGCTATTTATTTATTTAGTTATTTATTACAGGTCTACAGGGTCTGACTACACAGATCAGACTCATAGTGATCCTTCTGTTTTCTAGCCTCCTCAACGCTGAGATTATAGTCACACAGTACCATGCCTAATCTCATTCACCATCTCAGCATGCCCGGGCATCAGGGCTAGTGGGGCAAGCTTGGGATTGAACCCACAGCCCCTTTGTCTGTGTCAGCAGGCTATTTTAATTTACTGAGCTATCTGGCTGCCCTTGCTTAGCGTTTTTAATTCCCAGCAATTTAGCGGTAATTGAATAGAAATGGAAATTTAAATTTATTCTTTGTTCAGTAGAGTATGATTGAAATAAAATGTTAGTGCTTTATTGCTTTCTGTCAGTGCAGTCTTCATATTTATTCAGTAGTCACAGATTTTCCAAGTCAGTGTGGTATATGTAATATGGTTGGGTGAGCAGATGTCACTTTCTCAGGACTTGTGATACAACTGAAATAAAGAACATGTGCTCTTTAATGAACAACTTAACCAGAAGTAAATGATACAGTTGGCATGTGACCGCCCTCTCCTGTAAAATCTGCATTGTCCGGTCCTGCCTGCAACCTGGAATGTGTACATGCCTCTACTTGCCCACTCTGCGACACGGTGTGCTTAGGGATAGTAGTGGCCTCCTGGCATCATCGGGTTGTAGCACTGATGACCGCTGTTTCTTCTGCCCAGCACCTCACTGTTCTCCTTTCTGAACTGAACCCCTAGATCTCCATATGGATATGACAGTCATGGATAAGTAGGGGTAGTACTAGAAAATACGTGTGTTCTGAGGCATTGTGAATGTTCAGAAATGCTATTCTAAAATTGTGAACGATTAAAATATGAATTATTGCATGATAGAGTCATATAAGATTCTTAGTAACTTAAAAGTAATGGTAAATTTATGACAGCACCCTTACCTGGCAGGGGAGATTCTGTGATGGCCAACGTGGTTTTCCCGGGTGAGGCTCATCTGTTCTCTCCACATGTGCTGGCTGCTGCGATTTCCCCAAGTAC
The DNA here is from genome assembly GCA_004027165.1 of Ctenomys sociabilis. NCBI lineage: Eukaryota > Metazoa > Chordata > Mammalia > Rodentia > Ctenomyidae > Ctenomys > Ctenomys sociabilis. The sequence continues at coordinate 46,611 of PVKA01010212.1, read as the reverse complement.
GGGACAGTCGACTGCAAGATCTGTGGCACTTGGGGACTGCACTTGTGCTTTGCCCTGGAAAAGAAAACATTATGATAGGAATCTTGTTAGTGAATTGTGACTTTGAAAATGCTATTAAAAAAAATTTACAATTTTGGCTTAAAAATGAGAATGCTCTTTGCTTTTGTTCCTTGCAATCACCTCAGGATTTTTGGTCCTGAGAAGAAATGTTCAGGTTTTCCATTAGCTAATTGTCTTTTTGAAGCCTATTTCCAACATTAACTCTGTGATTGGAATGAATTAAATAATCATAATTTTTTTTTTACTTTTGGTACAGTGAGCATAATATGTGGCTAAATCATAGATATTCTACACATTCTCTATATTATATTTTACATTGCATATATTGTATTCTCTGATTAATTTGAAAATGTTAGACATTTAATAAATACTCCATCCTCTGTGTATTCATCCTTTGATTTCTAGAAAAGAATATTCATCTCTATTCCTCCTTTCCTCCAAGTTTCCTTAATGAGGTGCTTTTCATGCCTGTGTTACTCAAGTAAGTAGCATGATTTGGAGTTTATTTCTCAGACTCTATATGTACATATATATGGAGAGAAAGAGACAGAGAGAGAGAGAGAGAGAGAGAGAGAGAGAGAGAAAGAGAGTCATGTATTTAAAAATTTACTTCATATTGGACCTTGGGAAGGTTTCTATCTTTTCTTTTTGTAGTGTCTCAGTTTTAACTCTTTTTGCATGAAAATTACATTCTAATTTTTTTAGAAATTTCAGATAATGGATTTTTGAAATGAAAAGTTGTTAATAATTTAGATTTTAGGAAATAAATTGGCAGATTGTGTGGCAAGATTAGTTAGAATTATGAGCTAGCCTTTTAAAATTTTGTGTATATATTTTATTATTTTATACAAGGTTTTATTTTTATTTAGAGATTTAAGTTCTATTAATGTACAGAATTATCAGTTTCCTTCTCTCCATCTCATGATTCTCTCCTCTGCCCCACACGTGCGTGCTACCATTTCTTGAGGTCTTCTCATGGGTTTATGTTAAGTGTCTGAAATTTCTCCAAAGCAAATTCCCGAATTTTCCACATTAGACTCCAATTTTGCTCTTTCCACTGTTATTCATTGCAGAGACACTTAATTTAAATCTCATGGCTAATAACTTGGAGATTCCCTGGATTTGCTTTTTCTTTCAGATTTTCTCTCTAATTCCTTGATGAATTGTATTGGTTCTGGCAGTAGAGACAAAAGTATTTAGCATTAAATTACTAGCGCATGAGATCACAAGGCAGTTTTTATTTGTGCCTGGCTCAGCCCACCCTGGGGGCGGAGCTGAGGCAACACGAGGGCTGGCCACCTGAGCTCTGCCTAAGCTGGTATTTTGAACTCACTTCAAATTAATTTGACTACATAGTAAGTTAAGTAACCTAATTTCCTGAATTGTATTCTTCACTGTAATGTTATAATATGTCAAAACTAAGTGCAGTAATTTATTTAAAAATTTACTTCATACTCAATGATTGGCAGGTTTCCATCTTTTCATAATGTCTCAACTTCAACTCCTTTGCATAAATAGTGCACTCTGATTTCTTTGAAAAGTGCAGAGAATGGACTTTCGAAATGAGCAGTTGCTAATAATTTTGATTTTAGGGATATATATTGGTAGATTGTGTGACAAAAAGATTAGGTAAAACTTGAGCTACCTTTGATCATCTTCTCTTTAAGTTTAATATTTTCAAATTTTGATATTTCAGTAGATAAAAAGATTTACAATTTTGAATTTATAACTTTTTTAGATTTGTGTTTTAATTTTCATCTTAAATGTGTATTTATCTTTCCTTTTTCTCAGAGTTTTCTTATTCCCCGTTTACTTTGTCTCTGGTGCTGTGAGATCACACACTTTCCTGTGTTTTCTCTCTCTCTTAATTAACAAGAAGTAAACTTTGGCATTTGGGAAATGTTATTTTGGAAGGATCACATCCCTTAAAAATTAGTTCTCCTGATTGTGTTATCTTAAGGTAGAAACTAGCCAAACTTACTTTAGATAAATTCTGTAGAATATTTATCTCTTGAGTAGAAGCATAATGGGTCATAGAATTGTAGTAATATAACTTTTGATTGGGCCAGTAAAAAAAAAAAAAAACTTTTTGGTTTATAATCAAGTTTAAAGGACATTGGCTAATTGCAAATTAACTTTTTTTTCTGGATCTGAATGTATAGTATCAATATATGGGATGATGCATATATATGTAATTTCTTCATTAATATGGCAGTATTTTAGGTGAACTATTTTTTATCAAGTCTCTGTACTGTATGACTCCCTCAGGTAATAAGTCTTACATCAAACAACATTAAATAGTGTTGCGGGGCAGGAGATGATAGAGACTCACGTATTAAAAGTGTTCTTTGTTGTTTCAAGCTTTGATGAGCACTGATTGTTATTTTCTATCTATACCTATTAGATATTATATCTTTAGATACTACAACTAAATGCAAAGTACATATTAATTTTTCATAACATGTTTAATTTTATCTGCTTTGTTCAGTTTAAATGGGATGTAATGCTCCCAAATTCTATAAGGCAAAACACAAAAATTTAAATTTCCATGATATAAAGGATTATTAGAAGATTACATTTAACATAATCTTTTATATCATGGAAACCAGGAACAAGTCAAACTGCACACTGCACCCTGGTTAATTCTCATATCAGAAAAATTCATAGTGATTTCTGAATAGAATTGTTTTTCTGCCTATGGTGCATGCTGCTATTCTAGGAAGCTAAGCATGAGGATTGAAAATTTGAGTCCACAAGTGAGCTTCATAGCAACAAGAAAAACTCTGTCTTGAAAAAACAAAAAACAAACAAAAAACTGTAAGGGGGTGTGGCTCAGTGCAAATACCCTGGCTTCAGTCTCTCTACTCATGGAAAGAAAGGAAGTTAAGTATGACAGAAGCTAGAATATCCTCAGCAATGTGAATATTGTGAATGCAAGGCAGATATTTCAATGCCACTTATATTTTATACCCTAAAACAGAACTTTAATAAAATCTTACATCTAAAAAATATCAAGTCTTCTGAATTTCAGTATTCAATGTATTAGATAAGGAATTTAGCACATAGTCACAGATGTAGTTAGAATGAGATCTATTTATAAAAAAGAAATTTCCTAGCTCTTAGTCTACCCTCTTTTTTCAGCAAAACTTGATCCATCTGGCACATTTCATACATACCTACAGACTTATGTGATAGTCAACACATATTATAAGTGAGTCTGCATATACACAATATTAAATATACTGAACCCTCTTCATTCATGGATTTCATATCAATGGATTTTGACATATGATGAATTGAAAATGTTTGGGGAAAACAGGGTCTATATGAACCATTCATGAGATTTTTGGTACTTGAAAAATACTATGCCATTGTATACACCACACTTGAATATCTACAGATTTTGCTATATGGCCACCCTGGAAACACTCCCCTCTTAAAAAAGGATGGATAAATGTATATTATTAATATATTCTAGAACATGTATTTCTTTGTTGTTAGTGAGCAAAGAAAACATTATTTTAAATGATGAAAACCCCAAAAATTGGAAACATGGAAAAATAGAGTATTTTTGATAATTTAAATTTAATATGTATATGAAGATGTATATATGTTTATGTATGCATATATAATTTGTACATTGAATAATATATTTACCTAGTTATGCATTTCCTGTTTTGAGTGATAATTATTATTCATCAGCATGGACACAGATAGTGTAATGGGATAGAAATACTATCCACAGATAGTGTAATAGGGATTTGAAACAGAGCATTTAAATCTTCCTTTTTAAATTACTAGCTGAATGTGAAAAATTGAGTAATGTCTGCAAGTCCATTTTGCTTTCTTTTCTGTACAAGAGGGATAATAAAGCCAACTTGCTAGTTTTGGGAACATTGGAGAAAATGCATATTATGTATTCAGCATAGTAATTTTATGTAATTTGGTTGATACTGAGAAAAAAAGCAGCGCATTGAGGCAGTGGCTTCTTTGTTATATCTTAATATAATAGTTACAATGTATTAAAATAATTAAAATTTGATAAATATGACTGACTTCTTAGGTAAATATTACTGAAGAGGTAATTATAAATTATTATCTATTAAACAAATTTTTCTGGAATTTAATAGCTAGGTTCACAGTATTTCTATTTTTCTTGCTTAATTATTTCTGAAATTTTATCAAACTTATTTATAAATTTTTGACATTGGGATCACAGAGTCTTGATTTATCCACTTCAAAGTGGTATAAACATTTTATTTACATTTCCACATTTCTGTAAAATAATAATGCTTTTCTGAAAAAAATTATTGTGCTTTTAAGTGAAGCAGTACATTTAAAAATTTAATTGCAATACTTCACACATAAGGCAATGAATTTTAGGTATTATACTCTGAACATTCATTGCTGCTGTCACGACATTTTTCATCTCTTAAATGAACCTTGATATTTACACAATTTTAGACATATAAATTATGTGCTTTTTATATTTTATATAAAATATATATATATTTTTCATATAAGGTTTGAAAAGTATAGGAAGCTTACTGGAGCAAGAATCAGTCTGAGAGACTTTTGTACACTAACCTTGTGACATAATCTAGAGTGTTTTATTTTAAGGGGTTAGCCTGTGATTTCATAGCTTTGTTTTTATAGTTATGTTTCCAAATGCTGGTGACTGTCTCTGTGCTATGGAAGAGTACAAACTGATAAGTGGCGTTGTTAATGAACGAAGCCTGAAACAAGCAAAACGAAGTCTGATTGACTTTAAAGAGGACAATAATAAAAATAAGCATGTTTGGAAAAGTGAAGAAGATTGTAATTCATACACTTAGGCACCATTCTTGTGAATCTAATTTATTTCATCTACAAAGTCATAAGTGTAATTTATGCAATGAAGAAAACTCAGTAGGTAGATACATGAAGATACATTGAAGGAAAGCAAGATATTTCATGGTAGATCAGTGTTTTTGACATTAATCAAGATTGATAGTGTCATTAAAGAAGTTATAAATTCCTACTGTGTTTCTCTATCTCTCTATCTCCTTACTGTCAAAGAGCATAATAACATTTTGATCTTTCTGAAAAAGAACTACTTGAAACATAGCACTTCTGTTGACAGAGGGGGTGCCAATCCTTGATCTAATAAAGAGGTGTTATGCACAGTTTCTCAACATGAATACATATGTAAAAACAGAATGTATGGCATCATTTGGGTTTATTAAATGTTAAGTGATCTTTTATTTTTAGAGGCTTGATTTCCTTTAAAAATTATCAAATACAGTTTTATATCTTTAGTAAAGATTGATTAGAGTCATTAAGTGAGAAAAATTAATCGCAACAACTTATTCAATGCTTTATATACTAGTTACTATTTTGGTCTCTGTCTTCATGAAGTTTACATTCCATAAAAAATTAGAAGATAATTGGTAGGTCAAAATATGGGTACACATACTTATATGATCTGTGTAAACATAATACGTCCATATAAATATAATTTTGAAGATTAAAATTTAATATGTTGATTTTGATGTCCATGTAGGTAGTATGAGTCAGTATCATAGAACCCGCACTGTGTGGAGAAGCTGTTGGTTGGCTAGGTTTAGGGGAAGTGTATGGTGCAAATTATCAAACTGTTAATACTGCTTTTTTAGAATCTATCGAGTTTTTTGGTTTCTTCTTCCTTTGAAATCTAGGTAAAGTATGATGGAATTAAAGGAGTAGAATAACTGTTATCTTAAAAGGAAAGCTCAGTCAGAGAAAGAAATATTCATGCTTTACCGTTACTCTTTTTTTTTTTTCCAACATGTCAAAAAGAGAAGATTAAGACAAGGGAAATCTAGAGTGTACACATTTAAACCATCAACTGTGGGCAGCTTCCATAGCAATTTGGTAAAGCTGTTGTTTTTCATATATATGTTAAGGTAGTTTCTCAAAAATTGCACATCTTTCAAATTTCTTCTTCATCATCCAGTAACTAATAAACATGCGAATCCTGGTTTTGGTTTAACCTCTATTTGGACCCATAATATATCCAAAAACATAACAAAGTATCCATCAGTATTGATGCCTTATTGGACTGACTGCTATGATTAAAGATATTTTTTGTACCAGTCTGTATTCCATATTTGGTTTTATGTTGTACCAAATACGGCATTGAGAAATGAAATACAGATATTTCATGATGTATCAGAAATCAGTTCAGAAGCTTACTAAAAGTCTTCCTTACACATTAAATTTGAATAATGCCCTCAGTAAATAGGTGAAAAATTAAGAGCAAATATAGTTTTAACCCTTATTTAATGAAACCAATGCAGGGCACATTTCTTTAAGCTTCACCTATCAAATTGTCCAAGCACACTTTATAATATTGAACACTAATACTATAGGTCCAAACTATAGTTAGAGGTGCTTATTATTCTTTGTGGAGGAGATCATTGATTAATTATTATGCTAGAAAAAGATGTGCAATTAGGGACAAAATTGTTTTAAACTAGTCATTTATAAAAATATCATTGGATAAATGCTGGGAAAGACTTGAGCTCCCTGCCCTGCACGAGAAAGTACTATTCAACTTAGGGCACAGGTTATAACTGAGGGCACACACATAGCACAAAACTGGATTGTTCAAGGCATAACCAATATGGCATTCAAAATTATTTTTCAGATTGAGGAATGTGCATATTATCATGTCAAATCTTAAAGAGCTTAACAAAAATCAGTATTTTCTCCAGTCAGTGATCAGCAATCCTTAAGATATAATATTCCAATTAATGTCGAATGGAAACTTTGTAGAAGCAGTAATTATCTCAAAATCCCAAACTGGATTTTAATTATGCTCCAGTTTGAATTATGCATCATTTATGGGTATTGAAATGACATAAAATGTGGGCAGATCTATACCATCCAGATAGCTGATGAAACTTGAGGAAAAGGAGCATTGTATTGCAAAAAATATTGATCAAAATTTAGAAATTTATTTGTATACTGTACAGATTTTTTGACCTTTATGTGGCTAATCATTTAGAGGAGAGAAGTTAACACGGGTTTGCTGTTATGCTTGTTCCCTTCCATCTTCCTTTTTAGGGGCTCTTTTGGGAACACGGCGCTGTTGCTTGTCACATTTGGCTGAATTCACAGTGTCACTGTCTGTTTTGTTGAATTTGAATTCTTTCTCTGGGCTTCTGTTTTACTCATGAACCCAGAAAAATATATCACTTAAGATTAGCTCCTGATGAAAGGTTACATTTGTTTATGACCTGAGAGTGTGGGTACTGCATGATGAAACACCAACTTCTTGTCCTCATGTTTATGCTCTGAGTATGCTGGCCCCATTGGCCTGGGAAGTACTTCCTCTACGTGCTTCATGTGAAGTGGGTCGGAAGAAGGGTGAGAGAAGTCAGTTTGTTCTTTGGCAGTTTTGCACCTGTTTTGCTGGTACCAAGATGTGAGCAAACTGAAAACCTTAGTTACGATATAATTTAGATCATTTATCAAAACTGAATTTTATACATTCCTTTAAAATTTGTAACTCCTGTGTAAATTTGTGACAGTGGATTTTTTTTAAAAGAGGATAATTGAATGATTTAACTGTTAAGATTGAGGATGAATATTCCATTGATTATACGACTGTATACATTTTCAATGTGAAACCAGTTTAAGAATGGACAGAACTAAGAACTAATCAACCTAGTATAATTTCTTCAACAGCACCTTATCTTATGATGCCTGTAATACTTCTTTATAAAGTGCAAAAGGTAGTTGAAAAAGGAGCCTGAGGAAATGGAGAAGAAAAGTGGAGGGAGAGAGGAGGCAGTGAGATAGATTTGCCACATGATAATATTGACTATGTTATGTTTGAATTAAAGAAGCTAACTTAAGGAAAGTATGTGTAAGGTTTTCTAGTATATTTTTGACTAGACAGACCTAGGTCTTAGAAACACAGTCATTGTTTTGTATGTATTTAATAATCATTCACTGTTTATATTTAATGTGGAAAAAATAACAGTGTGAAGATATGAGAGGAAATTTTCTTGGCATCTTTCTGAAAAAGAAGAAAGTTTTTAAAAAAATGAATGTTTTCTCTATAAATTGAGTGGTACATCTATTGCCTTTCTTTTTCTTTCTTTCGTTTTGAGGAACTGGAGGTTGAACTCAGGCCCTTGCGCTTGCCAGCCAAGTGCTTATTCTACTGAGCCATTTCTCTGGTCCCCAACCTTTCTGTCTATTGAAAATTAAATATGACAAATTCTGGGATAAGGCAGGGATTAATGTATTTGATTAATTGTTATATCTTGGGAATCCAGAATATGTTTTATCTTATCAGATGTAATATGTAGTATTTGAATATTGTATTGTGAATTGAAGTACATTACATGTAAAATAAATATGTACTCTATACATTTGTCTACAAGAATGACAGTAATTAACTGTTTATCTCTAAACTATACATATTAAACATAGGTACATTATTGCTTTGGTTTCTCTTGTTTTGTGTAGCACTTACCAACAAAAACAAAAAAATGCTAATACCTAACAAATATGATTTGCTAAGGCAAAACAATCCTGATGGGACTGACAGGTGAAGAAATGTGACCTGATCTTTAACAGCTGACATAAATGAAAACTAGGTACTTTTCTAATAACATCTGTAGAAATTTTTAATTCATTGATTTTACTTAATATATTTACAGGGACTATTTCATGTTTTATAATTTTTAAAAGCTTACTGTTAGAAGATTATAATGTTTATATCTCAGTGGTTTTTATTCTCATTTTTTTCAGAAATTAGGGTGAATGTTTTCCATAACAATTTTTAATTTTGACATTCTCTAAAAAGAATGACAGTAAAATACATTTTGTAAAACTGCCCTTCTCTTGACATTGGCTATTCATTATGATAATTATTTAGATTCCATACATTCAGATATATCTATATGTTAAGCATCTTTTTTCTTTTTGTGAATTCTAAAATCTAGGATATATCATAGCAATTTTAGGTTAAGCATTATTTCATAATATAAATCTTGTCATGATTATTTTTTTCAGGATAACTACTGTGATTTCATCTTATGCTTGTAAAATTCATGCAGTGTTGTTTTGAGTGGTAGAGCAGACACTTATTTGTCTATACTGGCTATAGCAAAACTGCTCTGAGGATCATGCTGGGAGTCTTCCTAAATTTGAAATGGGAAACATAAACTCAGCACCTTTATCAGACTCCTGTTTTCTCTCTAGGTAAATTGACTCTGTGTGTGTGTGTGTGTGTGTGTGTGTGTGTGTGTGTATGTGTGTGTGTGTACTTTACTGATTTCCTTATTTTCTGTGTCCATTATGTTTAGAAGAATATAAATTTAGTCACTAAGGTAGGAGTTTGGACTGAATTTCATGATCCTTTTATATTTATTAATTTTAAAGAGAAAAAATAGTAATTAACAGTTTGAAAACAGGTGAGTAGGACATTTAAAATAATATATTTCATATTGTGTTGGTAGTAGTTATTCAGAGGACAACATGCAGATGTATCTTTTCTAAATAATATTAGTACAAACCTTTTTTCTCAATATATTAAGAGAACATAGCTGTATATCTATCCTATCGGTATATACACATTTATTTTTTATCACACCAAAATGGTCATTTATTTAAACTTTTGCAAAGTTAGTCCTCTTTCTGAACATAGCTGCTGTAGGATCACCATGACAAAATATTACAGACTTGTTAGCTGAGAACAAAAATTCATTTTCTCATATTCTGGACCTAGAACATGCAGTTCAAGGTGTAGGCAAGGCTGGTTTCCTAAATGCCTCTCTTCTACTTGTACATGGCTTCTCTTTGTGTTCCCCAAAGTCTGCCTACTCTGTATTTTCTGTGGGTCACAACTCCCCTTGTTAACCTCATTTTCTCTTCAGTACTTCTGTCCAAATACACTCCCAGTAGGTAGTGCTGCCAAGTAGGGTTTGGGCGTGTAAACGTTGAAGTAGACATAGTTCAATCCATATGACCCTTCTAATCATGGTTTTTCCGTATTTTATAGAATAACTATCCATAAATTTCTCACTACAGTTAGGAGGAACTTTTTAAATCCTTATTTCATGTTAAACTTTCAAGAATGTCATGGGCTATTTTAGCTTGCCTTTAAACTTGCAATGATACATTTTTCTCTGTCTCTAGCCTACTAAACTGTTTGAGTTATAATAAGAAAAGAGGTAAAACTAAGAAGAATTCATACCTTTTTGTATTTTTCTCTACGTTGGTGAAATTTCAGGTTTATTCAAGAAAATATTTCACAATCAAAGATTTGTGAAAAGAACTGTTCAAACATTGAGGCAACAAGTAAATATGCAATTTAAAGGAGCAGATTTTATAATAAACCTGCTAACTATCAAATGTGTTACAACATGAAAGGTTATTATTGGTACCCAGCAACCAAAGGACCACAATTTGGGTCTTGTGAGATAAGCCTCACTAAATTTAATGTGGTTTTCACATTTTGTTCCAGTTTTCAGAATATAATTATTTTCATGTCCATTTCTCTCATCATTTTTTTTTTTACCTCAGAATATGAACAATTTCATTATGCTTCCTCGATATCTATTTAAAAATCCCATGATAATACTATCATTAAAAATATGGTTGGGTAAAGTATTTTTGAAGTATAAATTGCCTGCTAATTATTTTGAGGATCTTTGCTTTTTTCTTTTAACCACCCTTTTTTATTCATCCGTTTTTTTCCTGTTTTAATGTGCTAAGAATTACACTTCATCTCCATAAAGGGAGAGAGTAAGTGTGGACTGAGTGGCTCTGAAGTGCAGGCGCTCCATTTCTGAGCATGCCTGCTCTCTAGTTTCCCCTTCTCTTTCTTCTGCTCTGTCCCTTGGGAGTGGGGTGCCAGCACGTTTTGGGATCAACACAGAATGGGTGCTTTGAAGGAAACAAATGTAAAAGCTCTACAAAATGAAGAGCAATTTCTTTTCTTCTGACGCAAGTTTTCTCATTGCAGTAAACTATTCTGGTGAATTGGAATAGTGATTTTAAGTGTATCAAATATAAATAAATGAAGCACAGTGTAAAACATTGTTGAATGCACACTGAAAATGAACTGTATTTTTGACACATGTTTAATTGTGTTTTAATTTTGCCTAAAAGACAAAAATTGTTTTAATAAATCTTTGATATTTGTGGCAAACTTATTAAAATATAAAATGTATTGAGGAAACATTTTGGAGATACAGAAGTAATGAGATTTTTGTTGTAATTATATATGCCACATGGCATAATCAACTATTATTTGAAAAAGTCAATCTCTTCAATTTTAAACGTGGAAATGATTTATATATTTAGTTTATTTTTTATATATTTAGTACAGGGTCTACAGGGTCTCACTACACAAATTGGACTCAGTGATTCTCCCATTTTCAGCTTCCCAAGTGCTCGGATTACAGACATGTGCCGCCACACCCAGTCTCAGTTGCTGTCTCAGTGCACCCCAGGGGCTAGGCCAGCAGGGCAGGCCAGGGATCAAACCCCCTGTCCCTGTGTCTGCCTAAGCAGGAACTTGAACCCCTGAAATATCTGGCCAGCCCTATTTATATATTTATATTCTTCCGTTGATTTGCAGATTTCTGGCTGATCATCTTTAGAATATTGGTCATTTTTGGTATTCATAAATTTTTAACTGTAAATGAGAATTGTGGATATAAAATATTGTTCTCATTTTAAACAATTATTTTCATAGATTAATTCTTAAATCTCCCTCTCTTGGATCTAAATAATATTTTTGTTTTGTTTTACTAACTGATGGTTGTTGACAATTGACTCTCCCTACTAGCTCTATATATGGTCTTGCCAAAATATTCTGAAGAAGAGACCCCATTTTTAAAATTAATTAATTATTTATTTGATATAGATTCTTACTATACAGCCAAGACTCACACCGATCCTCCTGTCTCAGTCTCCCCAGTGCTGCGATTACAGGTACGCACCACCATGTCCGGTTTCATTGCAGGCTTGGCACAGCATGCAGTACTGGGGATTGAATGCGGGCCCTTGTGCTTGCCAGGGAGGCTCTGAGGCCACCCAGCTATTTCCCCAGCCTTGAAACCTCTATTTTGACTGAAGATCCCAATCTGTCTAGAAAGAAATAGAGGCTATAATTTTTCAATCAGCCTTACTGTGATATTCCTCAGTAACATGGACATATGGTGGAATTTTGAGTACTTTGTGTAATACATTTACAACACAGAGAAAAGTTTAGCATATAGATTGTGGTTGGTGCCTCACAGTTACTTACATTTGTGGTTGGAAGGAACAGTGAAGGAGATAATGATTTTTCAGACCCTGGATACAGTAGGCCTACTTGCATATGCAATACCTTGCTGCTGACTCATGCTTTATAACATTATCATCATTATTATTATTTTTATGTAGGTTAGTACAGAGTCTCACTACATAGATCAGACTCATAGTGATCCTCCTGTTTTCAGCCTCCCAGTCACTGGGATTACAGTTGTACCCCACCATGCTCATTCTCAATTGCTGTCTTAGTAAAACCCAGGCTCGGGGCCTGCATGGTTTGCCAGAATTGAACCCCGTCCTTGTGTCTGCCTAAGCAGGTGCTTTAGCACTACTGTTTGATAACTTTTTAACTCTTGAAAATTTAAAAGCAAATGATATTTTTTATACATTATGAAACTAACTTTCTATGTATATAATTAAAAAAGAAAGTTGAAAGTTACATTTATTTTACTGCCTTTTTTAAAAGCACAGTTTTGAGTGTATTGATATTAGCTTTTCATGCTGAAAATGTAGGTATTTGGATTTTATGTAGTTTGGGAAGGATAGAAGTCATCCATACCTCAAACTGGGCTTTCTACAATTTTGATGGGGTTTAAACCTCCACTATAAATTTAATGACTGAGATTAAGTGTCCAAAGCCCTTAGTAGTATGTGAGAGCATGAATTTGATAGAAGTCCATGGAACAAGTATCGTCTTTTTAACAACTTCAGGAAAACCAAGTACATTAGTCCCTCTGCAATGTGTTTTTTGTTTTTACTATTGATTGGAGTGGGTGAAGACAGTCATCAGCAAATGAAAAAAAAATTAACCTAATCAAGTCAGTGAAAGAATGAGCTAAGCTTAATAATATTAATAAGAATGAAAATGGCAAAAGGAAAATTAGAGGAGGGAAAGCAGGGGAAGGGATTTTTTAAAAAAGGAAAAATAACATATTATGCACATGATTTGTTATCCACTACCCCAGGTCATTGTACATTGTATGTACTGCAAACGTATACTTAAAATTGAAAAAAAGAAAAAAAATTTATGAAGGACTTTGATGAAGTTCCACTGTTTTGAGGCTGTTAGTAATCCAGATTTCTATTCATCTCCTCTATTTTAGAGATGGTATTTTATTTCTCTGTTTAGATGTCAGGAATAATCAAAGATGATAAAACAATTTAGAGACATTCTGTTTAGAAATCTTCAACTCTTCAGAGTAATAATTTCAGAGTAGAAATTATTACTAGGCTTAAAATTTAGTATCTGACTTTGACTTTAGCTATTATTATACCAGAAAAGGTATTCTATTAAATGGAATGGCTCTCTATTACTGCTGTATTCACCAAGATATTTCCTTAAAGATTTATAATAAACTGAGATGCAAAACTTAAAGCATTTAAATTTTACCTTTTTTCCAGTTTACTATATAAAAGTCATTTTATTTCATTGGTGAACGTTCATATTTCAAAGAATCACATCAACTTTATAGCATTAAATTGCAATATATTTTATATTTTAATGCCTTTTGACAAAGTGGAACCTTGAATAATGTGAGAATAATAAAGGGAAAATGAAATAGTCTATTGTCAAAAAGCTAAAGTATTGTAAAGTTTTAGATACATTTACATGTAATACTAGAAAATTTTACTGAATTTTGAGCTTGTATTGGAAATAATTATGAATATTTATAATCTATTTTAAAGTGATTGCTATTAATTGACTATTTCAGTAAATTATTTTCTTCCTAAATTCTCTGTCATTGAACAGTTAGTGTACAAATATGGCATTGAATATAATGTTTATTCTTAAATTTGAAATTGAATTTGAAGCATAAGTTTAGATAATATAGTCATGTTCCATCTTTTATCATGAATGTTTTATTTGTTAATAAGTCTTTGAATTAATTTGACTTTTGAGAAGCCAATAATTGATTTTATATACTTATTATTAAAATGATTTCCTCCCTTTTCTCTTTTTGGTTTTTGTTTTCATACAGGGTCTTGGTTTCTAGTGTAGGCTGGCCTTGAGCTCATTGTGTGGCCTATGCTGGCCTTCAAACTGCCATAGTCCTCCTGCCCTGGCACTGAGAGTGCTGAGGTCACAGGCGTCCACCTCCATGCCTGACTTTACTGCTTTCGTATATGAGTTTTTGCTTTATTATGTTTCTTTCCTTTTTGCCTATTGACTTTGTTTTTTGGTGGATTAGAGATAGAACTCAGGCCCTTGTGTTTTCCGGGGAAGCACTTATTCCACAGAGCCATCTCCCTGCCCTTTTTCTTTCTTTTTTTTTAAAGCCTCCATTGCTGGGTGGGCCACAGAGCACTGATGTGTGCAGAATCTCTGGAAGATCAGAAAGGCCCCTGGCATCAGCCAGTGAGACTTTTTTCCAGCCACAGGCTGAAAATACATTATTCTAGTGTTTTAAATGAGTTTGAAAGTGGATTCTTTCTACAGAATATCTCCATAAAACCCAGCCTGTTTGTCAACTTGCCATTTGCCCTGTAATCCCCTCCTCAGAAAAGTCAAGGGTTCCTCTTGGAAATTCTGACCACCAAGACTATGAGAAAGTATATAAACACTAATGTAAGCTAAATTTCTGTGAATTTGCTATGCTTCAATATACAATTCATGTAATATTAAATTTTAAATAAGAAAAAACTTGGAAAATCAGACGTGCATGTGGAACTGACACTCTCTTTGGGTGGGAATATAAATTAGTATAGTAACTATAAAACACATAAAAATATCCCAGAAAAATTAGTTTTTAGATTTTTCCAATTAAAATTATTTGGACATCCAACAAAAACTAAAAAAACTTTACAGACATTTGCAATAGCCCTAAAACTGAAATAACTCATGTTTGCTACCAATAAAGGTATAAGTACTTGTGGTGTCCATTGGAGAGATGCACAGCTAAGAATGCACCCACTATTACAGTGTCTGGATTAGCGTTGCATACATTCATTAAAATAGTAAGTGACTTGTGTAACATCACAAATGAGTATGACCTATAGGGGTTGAAAATGGTTGAAATTTCTTCATAGTAATCTAAATGATAATACTGATTGACTGTTGAGCCTCTATAGTAGCTGTCTAGAAGAGGCTCCTCGTGGGTGGAGGCCCCTTGCACTGCAGGAGTTACTGGTCTGTATGCTGACTAAGCAGGTGTGCTCATGTAAAGGTGTATGCACTATACATGCACATGCTGTGCACTCTATTCTTTGTTAAAATAATTAAAAGATGTTTTTAAAGGGCTTAAAATATTTTCAACACTTTTTTCATAGAGGGTTTGAAGCAAAGAAAGAAAAAAAAAGGTCATACAGGTGTTGTATAGACAGGCAGTATGGATAAAGGCAGTCAAATATACCTGAATGATACTCAGTGTTTGAGTCAAATCATCTCTTATTTGACTGAAAACAGAGAAAGGGAATGGGACCATCAGTAATTTTGGCCTTTACAGTTCATTATCCTTTCCAGCAGTTTGCCTGGAGGACTCCTACCACTCTGTGGTCTCCTGTGCTGCTGTCGTTCTTGCTCCTGTGGAACCAATGATAGAAGTGAAGAAAAGGGAAGAGCCAAGGTGTCCTGAGCCCTCTAAGCAGTAAGTTGCCTGGTTAATGTTGTAAAATCAACTAGATAGGTGGTCAGAATAACATTGCTCAAATTATGATTTACAGTTGATGTGAAGATCAATGTATGTATGTAGGTACAGCAGATAAATCTGTATAAATCATTATTGCTTCCTAACATGGAGTATTTGAGTGATATGTCATGTAAGCTTTGTTTTTTTTGTCATGTTTTACCAGAATGCATTCTTAGACTAAACAGTTATGCCCTGCTGTTGGATTATTTATTTTATATTTTAGGCTTCATTGGTCTAAACTGGAATCCGGTTTTAATATTGATTTCTTATTGGTTACCATGTGTATAAGGAAATTTCCTATTCAAAAATATTTTCATGAACTGAAAACTTCACATTATTAAATATATAAAATATATAACATTATGGGGGATATGGGTATTTCCCAGAACAAAGCAGAGCCAGTGCTCTGGGTAGATGGCAATATCTGATCTGGGGTCTGATTGCATTATCAGGCATCTGTTTTAAGCATTATAAGCTGTCAATTTTTAAACAGTTTTCAGGCAGTGTATGTATGTTCAATAAAGTTATTTTAAAAGTCCAAAATATTTAAATAGTCATTTAAATATTTTAAGCATTCATATAAATTTAAATTTGGTCTTAAATAAATGATAGACTGTTATTCTTTTAAAGGGCAAAGGGAATTAAATTCATGTTAATGAATGTAATGTACATTGGCATGAGATGTGAATTATGATTATGTCTTGGTCTGTGCTAGGTAAACTGAATGAGAAAAACCTCTTGCTGATATTCCATGGAAAATTATTCCATGCCTGCTTTGTGGGAGGCTGTGCTGGGCATTGTTGCCAGCGCTGGTCAGCTGGCCACGCCATGAGCAAAGTGGGCAGTGCCTTCACAGACATACCTTTCCCCCTTTGATTACAGTCTACTGTGGTTGTACAAGTGTTTCAGCTGAATGATAATCTTCTAAAGACAGCTTGCTACAGTTTGGTCATATTTGATACTCTTTGTGAAAGCACTTAACAGATCCTTTAACTTATATTTAAGTGGAACAATGCATATATTTGAATGTATAAGGACATTTAACATAACATTCTTGTTATAGGGAGAAGAAATGCTGAATAATTCAGAAAATAATTATTGTAATTCAGTTTTAATATAAACCATAAGTAAACACAATTTAACCACTTTTAATATAGCCTCATTTTTAGATTCAAAAACCTGTTTTTTGTTCAGTATGAGCCAAATTATATCTAATAGTATTTGGAAATGAATTATATTAAAAGCTCAAAGCATTTTCTGTGAGTTCACATATTATCTATATACTTTTAAAATTTTTTTTGTATTTTAGGGAAGTGCCTACAGGGTGTTCAGGGTCTCACTACTAGATTGTACTCACGGTGATCCCCCTGGTTACATCCTCCAAGTGTTGGGATTACAGGTGCGGACCGCCACGCCCAGTCTCAATCACTGTCTCAGAGTGACTGGGGGCAAGGCCTGTGTGGCAGGACCAGGGACTGAACCTCTAGCTCCTGCGCCTGTTTGCACTTTTATCTGCTGAGCTATTTGGCTGGCCTGATACTTTTACATTCAATCTTAAATTTTCTCTGAATTATTTTTAAGGTCTCTCATCCAAACTGGTTAGTAGTGATACTTGTTTATGTATCTTTATTTCCCATTCTGCAGCTGCTTCATAACAGTAGTTTTTCTTATTCTGATGTAAATGTTATAACAAAGAGAATTTACCATCTGTTTTCTTCCAATCAAATACTGAGTTTCATCATTATTTGTGGAATCTATATTCTTATTTAAATTTTGTCTCTTAACTATATTACTAATTCATATACATTTTATTTGCCTTTGCCTTTTTTTTTTTTTTTTTTTTTTTTGATGTACTAGGGATTGAACTCAGGACCTTGTGCTTGCCAGGCAAGTGCTTATCTTACTGTGCTATCTCCCTGGCCCAACCTCTGCATTTTAAGTCAGAGGGACTTTATTTAAAGTAACTGTTTTCCTACACAATAGATTATAATTGTGGACATTGTGTCTTAGCTTGTGCTTTATTTCACCCCTCCATGAAGTGGAGTTATATCATTACTATTATTGTGAATGTTATGTGGGAGGTATTAATAAAGAACCTAAACTAAATAATTCTAGGGTGCCATTATGGTAATTCTTTTTTAACTTCAGTTGTCAACATTATAGATGACTTTAGGTGTGTTTTCTTCTCTGGAAGTTGCTGTGAATGAAAGTGTAATATTTAAAACTGTTGACCAGACTTGTCTAACTAGGTGTCCTAGCAGAAGTGGCCAGCAAGGATGTCTAAAACTAAATTAATTACCTCCTCTAGCCTCTTTAAAACCATGATTCTTTCTGACTGCTGTGTTTGTGAAGAGCTTTGTTTTTTGGAAAAACCTCAATTAATTTTGACTCTTGTCTCAGATTCAATTAGTTTAGAATTACTTGATTGTTTCCATTATATATTTTCTTTGCTCTTTGAGTTGAGCTAGAAGAAATAGACATCAGATCAGACTCATAGTGACCTGCCTGTTTACAGCCTGCCAAGAGCTGGGATTACAGGCGCTAACTACCATACCCAGTCTCAATTGCTGTCTCAGTAGTGCACCCTGGGGGCGGGGCTGACATGGCATGGCAGGCCCAGGGATTGGACCCCCAGTTCCTGCACCTGCTTGCAGACAAATTAATCTGCTGAGCTATGATTTTAAATAAACTATTCAAATATTTTCTAACATATTTTAGAAGTGTTCATCATGAAATATCATTTATAAAAAGAAAATAACATATGACCTATGCATTAAACATGGTTCTTTTGAGAATTAAATGATAGATATGCAAGTGTGAAGAAATGTATGTGTATCCAGATAATTAGCTCATTGTTCTACTATTCTAATGAGAAGCCCCAGTCCAGACTGGCATCAGAAAAGGACTCATGTGATAGGATGTGAAGAGGGAGATGTTTCAGCTATAGTTGGGTCTGCTCCTCATTTCATCAAGGACCATTCTATTTTTATCTCTTTGCTTTGCTTTCCTGTGTGGAGTCTTCACTTTCAACAGCTTCCTGTGATGGTGGCATTACTGCTGACAGCAGCCTTGGCTGTAGGTGCTCATCTTGTAAACACATCTAGGGGAAAATAATTGTTCCTATTAAGTCAAAACAAGCCAAAACAGTTTGAGTGTCATTGTCTTATCCTAGCTTGGGTTTGATTCCAGGTGTGCTATGCCGGCCCCACCCCCAGCGCATGCTGAGATAGTGACTGAGACTAGGCATGGTGGCGCAAGCCTGTAATCCCAGAGCTTGGGAGGCTGAAAACAGGAGAATCACTACAAGTGTGATTGTAATGAGACAACCTAATGAGAACCTGTAGAAAAAAAAAGAGAAAACAATAGGTTTTTAATTATATTGAAATTGCGCTACTGAGATAATACAGTAGATATGACAAATGACAAATATCTTCATTTGTCATTTTAAGTGAATTTTCACCTACTTAGATTTAGTTCATGATATTCAGCTGGGTTGAGCTGTTGACAGGCAGTATAATTTGGTGGTTCAGATATACTTTGCTCATTTTTTAATAAAACTTTATTTTCCATGTTTTTTTTATGTTTCTCATTAATGTGAGATTAATTTACCTTATACTATAATTCCTTAAACAACTGGGAGTTAGAATGTATAAATTCTGTGATTATTTTATAACAAATGCATTAAATAGCTATTGAATGGTTTTGATAATGTCCTTTATATGTCTTCTCCTTTTCTCTGTCCACCAATTCCCCATCTCACATTCTGTATTTTCCTGTTTACTGTCATCTGACTTTTATTATACTCTTTATTTTTCTCTTCATGTTTTCACATAAGAGAAACCATGTAACTTTCTGTGTCTGATTTATTTCATTACCATTATAAATGCAAGGTGTATTAATTTTCTTATGACTGAGTCAAATTTGTCCTTTATGGCTGAGTAGTGCTCAGTTTTATGTGTGTGTGTGTGTGTGTGTGTGTGTGTGTGTGTATGTGTTCTTGTCATTTATTGGTTGATGACTATATAGGGTATTCAAGATTTCGATATTATAAATTTTGTTGCTCTATTCATGGGTATGTACAATATAATGTCAGTAACTGTTCTGGAAATGAAAGCAGAAGAGGTATAGCCAGGTCAAATGGAATTTCTGTTTTAGCTTTTTGATGTGTCTCCACAATGATTTCCACAGTGATTATTCTAGCTTATTTTCCCACTGACAGTGTAGAAGTGCTTTTTTCCCCCTAAACTTTACCAGAATTTTTTTTCCTGAATTCTTGATGATACATATTCTTATAGGTGTGAAATGGAATCTTAGTGTTGTTTTACTTTGTCTTTCTGTAATGGCCAAAGACGCTAATTTTTTTCATAAGTATTAACCATTTGTTTTTCTTTTGAGGTGTCTGTTCATTTGAGGATAATCAGATGTGTTTAGTATTTTTACAGGTTCTAACTGTAAATCTTTTGGAGTCCCTGGTTAAAAAATACTCATTCTGTCATCTATCTCCACACTCTGTCATTTGTTTTCTTTGCTTTTCGGAAGTTTTACATTTGATATAATGCATCCATTGAGTCTTGGTCTTAGTTTTTGAGCAATCAGTGTTTTGTATAGAAAGTCTCTGACCATATCTACGTTTTCAAGAGTTTTACTTATTTTACCTTTCGTTACTTTCAAGTTATGTTTTTACATATAAGTCTTTCATCCATAGTATTTTTTTTTTTGTCTTTTTGAGACAGGGTCTCACTATACAGTTCAGGCTGGCCTTAAGCTCACTTTGTAGCTCAGGCTGGTCTCAAACGCACAACAATCCTCCTGCCTCAGCCTCCCGAGTGCTGGGATTACAGGCATGTGCCACCACGCCCGGCTAGTATTTTATTTTTTAATTCTATATTTTATTTATTATGTATTTGGTACAGGGTCTCATTACACAGCTCAGACTCCTAGTGATCCTCTTGTTTTCAGCCTTCCTTCACTGGGATTACAGGTATGCACCACTATGCTTGGTCCCTGTGGCTATTTCAGTGCCTAGGGGTGGGGCTGGAGTGATGCTGGGGATTGAACCCTGGTCCTTACACGTGCCTATGCAGTGTGTTTTTATTTTAATACAATGTGTAGACTTATTCTTCTGCATGTGGATAAGTAGGTTTTCCAGAATTATTTGTTAAAGAGACTGTTTTTTTCTCCAGTGCATGTGTTTTATTCCCTTTGTCAAATATTAGATGAATAGAGTGCCTGGGGTTGTTGCTGTATACTCAGCACCATTCCACTGAGCCATAATTTGTTCTTGTGCCAGCTCCATGCTCTTTGTAGCACTACTGCCTTGCAATGTCCTTTGAAATCTGGGCTGTGATGCATCCTAGTTTGCTTTTTCTTCCCAGGATATTAATCAATTTTATGAATATTTAAGTAGAGATTAGGAATTTCTACTAGGCATATATAGAGATTTTTGTTATAGCAAATAAGTAGAAATTATCTAATTCTTTTCAGAATGACAGCTGCATTTTGTGCATTATAATAGGAGAAATAAAAATATTTCTCCTTTCTCCTTTTGTTTGTGATTTATCTTAATTCAGGAAACTAAGATGTAGATTTTACTTTACTTGTTAGACATTTAATACACAGCTCAGAATACCATTGGAAAGGATAAACTTGTTAGAAAATAGAAAAGCCTATGTATTCCAGAAAGAGTATGTGATTTTCAAATATTTCATCATAAGTATAGAATGTTACTTTCAAAGCTTTGAATGTGAAATTTTATATACTTTTTAAAATTCACAAAGTATGCCCAAATATGCTGCCAAACAAAACAGATTACTAAAATTTACATATATTCCTGCAAGTTATGTGCAAATGAATGCTTTATGAAATGTAGATAAAATTCCAGCCATAAAGAACATGAAATAATATGACCTTCTTGATTGCTTCTGGGTTTTATTCTGAGTGTTGCTTGAAATATGTAATAAAAAGTAAATGCTGTGTACATGCTGTGACTCAGTGTCTGAAACAGAAGACATTTGTGTCTGTATTTAGGTTAGAAATAGAGTTGAAAAGAAGAAATTTTTTTATTATTTCTTCATCTATTTTTACATTTTAGTTTTACTTTATACAGAGAAGTCTAAGCTTCCCAAGGCATTTAGTTTATGGTTCTATTTGAGGAGAGAAAAGAATTAGCTAACTATTGGCACCAACTCCGGGCTTTAAGATCTCCTTATAGCACTTCATTTTGTGGCTGTGTTCATATTTTTTTGAATTTCTTTTGAAAGGATGTGTAGTTTTTGTAGTATAAAGGTAAAGGTATTTCTTCAAGAGTGACTGGAAGTAACCTATTTTATCCATAGTACTTAAAAAACAAGTTAGACTTCTGTAGACTCTTTTAGTTGTATCTGAATGAAGAATATACTTATTGGGGCAAGGTTATCTATAAAATTATTTAAGAAACTCTGTAACTGTATGTGAGACTTATCAAGAAGTATATTATCATCTTATTTCCAATAGTCTTTTAAAAATTTGATAAGACATATCTATTTATGATTTCAGGCGGATACTCACTTGTTAATTTAATGAATCAAACGTAGATGCATTTGGAGTGGTTATTTTGTTCCTGGCACTATTCATGGATCTGGAGATTTGTGTTGACAATCAGGTGATATCTGTTGTGAAACTTAGAGTGTCATTTGAGAGATAGAAATTGATTCATTTTGACAAGAAATGCAAAATGGTGTAGCAATGACAATAATGTAGAAGTATAGCTAACTGTGAGAGTTATGGTAAGGAATTATAATAGTGAAAGAGGTTGGGAAAAGTTCACTGAGGCAGAATCTTGAGTTAAGTCCTGAAGGTTAATATTTAACTAAATGGGGGAATAAAAAAGAATGAACTCTTTGATAGCTGGAACAGCTTTTTGAAATAATATGTGTCTGGGATACTCAGAGAAATTAAAAGAAGGCTAGCAAGAGTAAAAGGAAGCCATAAAAATAGTATATGTATGTATGTATATACCATATATACCATATATACATACATACATATATTTTTTTAATACAGGGCCAAAAGGACATGAATAGAGTTGCTTTCTTTTAGATTCTGTTAGCTCTTCTAAATTTCTGGTTCAGTAATTTTTCTACAGAAACTTGAAATTAATGGCCAGGGGTCTATCATCCTTATAGAAATTAGAGTAACCTTGTAAGTCATGGATTTCCCACTTACCCCAAGAGCTAACCACGGACTATCTACATATCACTAAAAGGGGAGGGGTTGTAATACTTGGAGGCCATAGGGATACCATTTCTAGGATTCTTATAGTGGCTTGGACTGTGGTGCTGGCCTTGGAGACTGTAAATTATGAACTAAGAACTAAGTCAGTATGTACTTAGAAACTACCACATTAATTATGGTTTCTGAAGTAATAGCAGATTACTAAGTACTTAAAACCAAAGGGAAAATTAGGTAATACTGCATTACTAATTTTATAGATCAACTCTCTCTTGTGAGACAAAATACCTGCCTCCTCAGCTGATATTAAAAGGGGCTTATTTAGACATAGTCCATAGTCAGCCGGCTCGGGTAAAAAACACCACTGTAGAATAATGTAATAGAGCAAAACTGCTCCCTGCATGATGGACAGGAAGCCAGACGCAGGGGTGTGAAAGAAGGGACCAGGGCCGGGGTATAGATCCCAAGGTCATGCCCCAGGACCAGACTCCTCTCTCAGCCCTGTGGCTCCATGCCCTGTTCAGCTGTGAGCCCAGTGGTGGGTGCAGTCAGTGCCCTCACAGTGCGGTTACCTCTGCAGGACTTAGTCCTGAGTTACTTGATAGTGAGTTTAAGTAGTATACTAATTTATAAAGTAAAGTATGCATTGAAAAACCTAATGTGAATTAGTAGTTGTTGAGTAATTAAAGTCTTTAAAAAAAATATATATATATATACATATATATATATATATATATATATATATATATATATATATATATATGTATATATATATATATATTTAGTACAGGGTCTACAGGGTTTCACTACACAGATTGGACTCGTAGTGATCCTTCTGTTTTCAGCCTCCCAAGCCCTGGGATTATAGGCATGCACCACTATTCCCATTCTCAATTGCCTTTTCAGTGTGCCCTGGGGACAGGGTTGGCACAGCATGTTGGAAATTGAATCCTAAGTTCCTGCTTAGGCAGGCACTTCAGTCCGCTGAGCTACCTGGCTGGCCCTAATGATTGAAGTCGACTTGCTGTTAGTTTATGTGAAATATTACTAATGGAACTATATAAGTTGGATACATACACAGACACACGCACATGCATGCACACCTACATGGAGTGAAGTTTCTTTCTGAATCAGAAACATAGTTTCACTGGTCATGCACAAAATACAAGTACATTTTGTTTATTCTTGTATGCAAATTCTTATGATTCTTTATTAAAATTTTTCCTTCATTTTCCCTCTATCATTTATAATTACTTGACATCAGAAAACTCAGAAATTGAGGCATAGGTAGCAGTAAAATCCAGATCCTGCTGTGAATATGAAACATCCTTTTACCCCTAGCAGGTTTTCAAAAGGGACAGCAACTGTTTTATGACTTTGGTTAATTCAGGGGTGGAAACAGCTGTCAGAAGAGATAAGTGAAGAGATTTCTGTGGAGATTTGCTGCCAAAAGAAGTCTGTTGCACAGCTTTTTGGGGAAGTTGAATTTGAGAGGAGGAACTGTGTAATCAGGAGGCTGGTAAGCTGTTTTCAGCAGAATTATTCAGAGATCTTGAAATATTTTCTCTGCAATTGGAAGCACCAAAGAGGGATGTCGACTCATGCCTGGCTGAAGGAAGCAGATCTGTTCCAAAATTCTTAGGCTTGGAGAAAGGCTGGCTTAGTTCACAAGTATCACCTTGTTGATCCACAGTACCTCTGTTTTTGTAACTGGATAGGGAGCAAGGAGACTCAGTAAATTGAGGCAAAAGTTTGCCATCCATCTATAACTTAGGAAGTTCAAAACCCTGGCCAGAAGTTCCCTGTAGAGACCCCTTGACAGCCATTTGCTGGTTCCTACTGGCAAACTGTCTTCAGAGTCATTTGACTAGATGTATATTCTTTGCAGTTTCACATTTTTACCTTTGTATCAGAAATACATCCATTAGGGGCTGGGGAGATGGCTCAGTGGAAGAAGCACTTCCCTGACAATCACAAGGGCCTCGATGCCCAGTTCCACCAGAAAAAAAAAAAAAAAAAGAAAAGAAATATATCCACTCTGAAGCTGAAGAAGCTTAACATTTTAGGCTGTCCCTGGTCTGGTATAAGGCCTTGGGATGTGTTGTGGCATGATTCTGCTTCTTTAACTTATTTACATTTTTTTTTCCTGAAATATCACAATCACTGCAGATTTAACGAATATCAGGTCTCATGAAATCTTTTTCTAGCTCAGCAGATTATCTGCAAGCAGGCACATGGGCCAGAGGTTCCATCCCTGCACCTACTGTGCTGGCTCCACCCCTAGGGTACACTGAGACAACTGAAGACTGCATGTGGTGGCACGTGCCTGTAATCCTAGCTCCTGGGAGGCTGTAAACAGGCAGATCACTACCATTCCAATCTAGTAGTGAGACTCTGAACGTCTTGTAGACCCTTCACTAAAAAAAATCTGTTTCTGTTCCTTTCTGCTCATATCCTCCTATCAGCCAGGCTTCTTGTCTTGAGAACAAGAAGTTTCTTTTGTATTGAGAACTATGTTATGTCCTGTGTAGCTTCGCCCATGCAGGTGGAGGTGCTAGGAGAGCAATGTTCACATTTGCAAAGGTTCAATGGAAGACAAGGGTTTCCATCCACAACATCTGTCCTTCCCCCATGTCTGTGCCTAGAATTCCCTGCTGCTTAATAATCAGGGCCCTACGGGTCACAAAGGAACATGTAATTATTAGATCAGTAGGTAGAATTTAAAATCATAGCAGGACATTAAATATATGTACATTGACAAAAATAATTTGAAAAATATGATAGTTTGAGAACTCTGTAATTGTTGCATCTACATCCTAAATCAAGAGTATTTTATTTTTCTTTTTTCTGTATTTAGGACAGGGCCTACAGGGTCTACAGGGTCTCACTCCATAGATTGGACTGATAGTGATTCTCCTGTTTTCAGACACCCAAGAGCTGGGATTACAGGCATGTCCACTATGCCCAGTCTCATTCACCCTCTCAGCGTGCCCTGGGGGCAGTGTCAGCACTACAGGCTAGGAATTGAACCATAGTCCTGAGCCTGCCTAAGCAGGCACTTTAGTTTGCTGAGCTATCAAGCTGGCCTCAGGACAGATTTAACTCTACAATAAATAAGTCTCTTTTGAGTCCTGACTATTTATGATTGTCCTAAGGGGACTGCACATGTAAAGGAAATCCAAGAAAAGACAAACAGGATAGATATGTGATCATTTATGCTCTGTTGACTGATTTCACTTGTGACAAGATTGATTGCCATTATCAGTTTCAAATTAGTTTACATGATTTACTAGTATTTAAAAATTTAAAAAAAATGAATAAAGAACTTTGACCATTTCTAGCATCATGTGGTGGTACAAAACCATGGATTTCGTGAAAAAAAAAAAATTACATTCCCAGACCCAGAGAAGTAGTTACTTTGATCGATGGTATGTTCTTTTGTGCTGTTTATCGCCCCTGACTGAGTCATAATATTGGACTCTTGTGCAGTCAACCTGTCATGAAATCCAAAGGTAACATTTGGATCTGTTTGACAGTCCTCTGTACTTTGAGCACACACGCTGTTTTTCAGATGAGTTGGGGCAGTGACAGTGTTTCAATTCACCAGTGCAGCACTCTTTATAGTTGAATATAAATCTAAACTTGTTGGGTTGTTGAAAAAATTCTAGCCGCACTGTTTTACAAAGTAATTTCTTTTAATGGATAAAGAAGGCATGAGGTCAATTTTCAACTCCAAAATTTGAGTTGCAAATAAATGAAGTAATTCATTTCCATGCATCCTGTAACTTAGAGAATATAAATCATCTAAAAATACTACTAATAAGTACTGTTACCAAAGAGTAATTTTCTATTTTTCTTGTTTTCTGAAAAACATCTTTATGTATAAAATAATGACAGTAGCTAGAACCTACTTTATAACATTGTTTGAAGTGTACGGTTTTTCAGCCTGAAGCATAGGGTAATACTGGATGCAGAAGAGGAAACCAAAACAAAACAACAGATTTATATCTCTTAAAGTTAAATATAATGATAACATACTGTAAAACTATATCATGTTGAATAGAAGTTATGATTTTATATGGTTCCTCCAGTTTACCTACACAAATATATGAATATCTGCCCAGATTTAATTTGATAAAGTAAATCTTTTTTTTTCAACAAATGTTACCTGAGTTGTTTTTTGATATTCTGTTATATTTAAGATAGTAGGTACTCAAAACTTTATTACTTAAAATTTATTTCAGGATTAAATACAGTACACTTACTTTGATTCAGAAAGTAAAAACAATGCTTTTAGACTTCACATTCTGTTGAATTTTTCAAAGTTGATTTGGTTAGTGCATGCATACTTAATATTTCAATATCAATATTAAATATTTGAAAATTCAGTGTTTGGAAGTGTCTCATGATACACGAAGAGTAGTTTTGTCAAATATCTTTTTTAGGGGCTAAATATGTCACCATAAGAAGTATGGAAGTCCTACCATTCTGGGACGGGGGAGGTTCTTTGCTTTTATGAAACCTGGTTCTCAACATTTGACTAATAAATTTAAGTCTACTACCAGAATTCTGGTGAACAAAGTCTAGGAAGGCATCTTGTAAGGTGTGTGAGAGCTCCTTTCTTGCTCACTTTATATAGAGAGATTTATATTATTTGTATTGTCAAATTTCTAAATTAAAAGACCTGCATGAATGAAAGTACAATTGATGTCCTCCCAGGCTGATTGACTCCCTTGCGCTCCTGTGATATTTGAACACTTCTTTTGTGGAAACTGTTGTTTAGAAGTATAATTCTTCATATTCTTCACTGTCACTTCCTCCAGACATTAAGGATGTGCATTTTTTGAGCACAGATCTTTTCTGTTTTGTGATCTCATTCTCTGTTTGTCTGTCAATCCATCTACCTATCTTCCTTGAATCCTCTGTGCTTAGTAAGAGTTTTTATACAGTGTTAAACACTAGGTTCTGATTTGCTAAAATTATAAATATTTTAGAAATAATGTATTTATTAAATAACACTTAAATTAATCTCCTAAGGTTTATTTCACTCTCCTAAAGTTTACCAATATTAACTGACTTCATCCTCCCCTCCACTGTCTCTTCTCCTCGTCCTGAAGTCCCTGCCCAGGAAGTTAGTGCACCACAGTGATTAAGGAGCCTGTCTAAGAGCACCCTTTAGAAGAATAAAATGTCCTTTCTTTACAGTTACTTTAATTACTAAATTATAACTTGCAATTACTCTTTTTTATATATTTAATTCTTTTTGTAGACTTTTATAACCACAATAATATGGATGTCACTGTAAATAATAATGCCTAGGATGATTCACATTTTCAAATGAACAGAATAAATGGATCTTAAATAGCAAATTCCTCACTCTTGATTACTACAATCAATCAGTACTTCATTCATGCATTTTTCCCCTCATTGGTGCGAGAGTGTAAAATGTTAAAAAATGTTTTGGTCCTACTTTGTGATATTAAATTTTATTAAATTTAAAAGTATTTTTGTCAGTTTTGTTGTTTTTTTTAATTTTTTGGAAATAAGTTTTAGTAAACATGTCAGTAAGCTAAAATTGAACGTAGTTTCAAGGCATATAAACCATATATATGAATTTAGAGAAATACTATTAGATATAAAAATGATCATATTTTCTTTTTTTTTTTTTTTTTTTTTGTCTTTTTGAGACAGGGTCTCACTATGCAGTTCAGGCTGTCCTTAAGCTCACTTTGTAGCTCAGGCTGGTCTCGAACTCACAACAATCCTCCTGCCTCAGCCTCCCGAGTGCTGGGATTACAGGCATGCGCCACCATGCCCGGCTTAAAAATGATCATATTTTCTATTCAACTAATATATCCATTTATTAAGTTATTTAGTACGTATTCTATCATATACATTTTATTAGGTATTCCACCATAGTACACCAAAATATAATACCATTAACAAATGTATGTATGTCAGTGTGACTTTTATATCCTACAGAATTTAGCTTGGTATTTTTCTTATAATTTGGGATGAGAGTTAAGAATATGGAAGGTTCTGTATGGATCTAGAAAAGTATACTGAAAATTTATGAGACAGTTTTGTTGGTGGCATTCATCTGGGAGACTAAGGCAAGAGAATTGAGAGTTCAAGCCCAGTTATTGAGTAACTTAGTGACTTAGGGAAACCCTGTGTCACAATAAATTTACAATAATAACAACAGCAATAAAAAGAAGAGGGAAGGGAGAAAAGAGGAAAAAAAAGAAAAAGAAAGGAAGGGAAGGGGAGAAGAGAAGAAGAGAGAAGATGAGGAAGAGGAAAAGGAGGAGAAGGAGGGAGAGGAGGATAAACAAGTGGGATTGCAGCTCACATGCATGCCCTGGATTCAATTCCCAAGAGCACACTTTGGATGTGGGATGGGTTGTTGTCATCTGACATCATGAAATCTTCATCTGACTGTCT
Source organism: Ctenomys sociabilis (assembly GCA_004027165.1). Lineage (NCBI taxonomy): Eukaryota > Metazoa > Chordata > Mammalia > Rodentia > Ctenomyidae > Ctenomys > Ctenomys sociabilis. The sequence goes on along the minus strand of PVKA01010212.1, from coordinate 16,975 downwards.
TGTAGAAAAAATATTCATTAATTCCAGCATTATATCAGTAAATGAATCCAATGATGGTTTAAATTTCTTACAGTGTAGAGATGTTCCAAGTCAGGTAGGTGACATAATTTCATTGATCAGAAAATTTGAGGCACAATTGAGTTATATGATGGTACAGTACTAGTTCTCCTATGTCCTGAGTCTTCACTGACCTTCAAATGCTAGGGCCAAATGTTTGCTTTCCTTGCAGCCCTTCTTTTTCACTAATTTTTGGTCTACAAACTTAGGTTGTTAACTCTTCAAAAGAGCTTATTATTATTACCCTACAACATAGGCAGTCGAGCTTAACTGCACTGTCTGAATATCAAACATCTTAGACATAACATAGAACAAGTGTTTTCCATCAAGTATTGATACGTTAAATTTTTAAGTCTCTACAAAATATGAAGAAAAAATAAATAAAAATTTAAAAAGTAGGAATAAACAATTACATATTTGTACGCAAAATTCAGAAAGCTAACCATATGCAGCATTCTAGCAGGACAGTCCTATGACCTTTTCTTCTTGCCTTTTGTTTTCATTTATTACCCTTTTTTTCTTTAAACATTTACTTGAAAGATAGTATGGCAGTAATTGGTATGACATGACAAGCAGTACATATTTAGAAGACCAGAATGACAGGCACTCCAAGCATGACTCTAGTATTACACATTTCTATCTTCACAGGTATCAACATATGTAGTGAGTTAGGGTAAGAATCCTACCAATTAACGCTAGAGGAAAGTGATCGATGATGTAGAGTGCCTATACAGAATCACAGGGAGAGAAAACATTCTCAGGCTTTCACAGAGAACAAATTGGTCAGGCAATGGCAGTGACACATTCACATGGCTGACACTGACAAAATATTTACAAACTATGGTAAAAGGTTTCAGGATGAATCCTGAGGGGATTTGACTGACCTTGTCAGATACAAAAGGTACATTTGTTGTTATATGGCTCTTGCTTTATCTTGGTCTCAACCATCCAGCAGAAAAGTATAAAAATGAGGTACATAAAGTAAAGCCATATTAATACACTGAGCTGTAAAATGCTCAAATCAACAACTTCTGATATTGCCAGTCCTACAGATAACCCACTACTATTATGGATTACTGGACTATTTTGGAATATTTTGCTGAATTTATGTACCTACAGTATTTAAATCACAATGGGACACCCTTCTCTGACCAAACTAAACAAACAAAAAAAAAAGGATACAAATGAAGGACCATTTTGTATCTGAATATTCAAAATAGGATAGATCCACAGCCACTTTCTCTTAACTCATTGAATAGAAAGAGTTGTTTTAATGTTTGTGAACAGGATATCATACTCCATCTTTGACTATGAATAACCACTATGAAGACAACAATATGCAATGTATTAATTATTGAAACTGTCCTACTAATCGGTTTTGAAACTGTCTCATTGCTATTGGTTTCTCAATAAAATTATTGAAAAAAAAGGTAGGTGTGACATTTATGATTAAGTCAAATATGTGTATATATTTTATTAAAAAATCATGTATTGGGCTGGCCAGATAGCTCCACAGATGAAAAAGTGCCTGCTTAGGCAGTTGCAGGGGCTAGGGTTTGCAACTCAGTGTACTGGGCCAGCGCCACCCCTGGGGTGTGCTGAGATGGCACTGAGACTGGGTGTGGTGGTGCACACCTCTAATCTAAGCACTTGGGAGGCTGAAGCAGGAGGCACATTACATCTGTATAGTCAGCCCTGTAGACCCTGTACTACATGATACATAAATAAATAGCATATATATCTTAAGATAATAAAAGAAAAGCATAACTTGTTTAATTACAGCAAGCTTTTGAGGTACAGAGGAACTTTTATTTTTTAATAATACTACAAGCCTCTCTTATAGTACAGGAATTTTAGAGGGTACTGTGTTTTTATATCAGTATTTTTCTGAAAATGTTGTGTTTAAGTTATTCTGTATTATAATTTACCATGCAGATGAATTCTTTTGCTTATATTTATTGAAGAGACTTTCTTTGTTTTTATTTCTAATTTATACTGGAATGGTAAAGCAGTACTAATAAAAACAGAACAAAACATACTTCTGGCATTATTGTTAAGCAAGCATATTCTGTTCCTTATAAAATTCTTAGTCTTATGTGGCAATATTTAAAATGTTTTGTACTTCACTTAAAATTATATTTGATGTCAAGTGGTTCATTACATTTTATTAAATTGAGTTAAATGTTGATAATCTCTAATGAAGCATGTCAATAAATTGGCAAAGTTATAAATTAAGTATTCCACATAGTGGAAAAACATAAATAAAATACACAAATGAAACCCTCTCTCTGCCACAATATAAATGTCTGACATTTAGTAGATCATTTCATGCCTAAACTGCTTACTCTTTTAAAACGTTGTTTAAATAAACATTTTCTAAGATTCCATAACTTCTTAGCCAACTAGTAACTTTTCTTCATCTGTAGTCCAGTAGACTGGACCAGGCCCTTCACACTGACTATATCCCCCGCCAATATTTGATTTTTTTTCTTTTAACACAGGATGTCACTAAGTTGCTAAATTGCTCCACATGAGCTTGCACCTAGTGGTCCTTTTACCTCCTGAGGTGCTGGCTCTTAAGCATTCTTGGCTGATACTCAGTACTGTATTTCCTTGTTTCAACTTTGAAACATTTGATCAAATAATCTTCAGAAATATGTATTGTGGATTTATAATAATTTTATTGTTTTGTGATTTTGAAACTATTCTAGTGTATTTACATTATGACCCCAGTCTTCTAATTTTACCTGTCGCACTCCAGGTGCAAACTGAAATATTTTCTTGTGTCAGTGGCAGCCTGTGCTTTAGTGTGCTTTGGCTTTCTTGTTCCAGGATAAGCTGATTAACTGAATCAAGTCAATGATTAAAGTATGCATGTGAATGTTAAGAGTAATATTAGTGAGAAAAAAGGACTAATATGCTTATCACTTTTTCTGTTCTAAGGGTATTATTTCTATTTCATTATAAATAACTGTGGAAATAATCTCATGGATTTGACACTAATCCATTCTGAGTGGGATGATGTATCGATGCTAAAGAAGTAATCTCATTTTTTTTTCCTGTTTTGGCATTTGGAGTTACATATTTCAAAAGAGTTCTGCTCTTTAGCTAAAATAAATCAAGCAAGGAAGTTACTGTGTTGTGTTGAACTGTGCATACTTCCTTTATCATTTAATTGGAATAAGAAAGAAAATAGAAAACATTTAAAATGAGTGAGATTTACTTTCACAAAACAGATAATATAAGAAATAATATAATGAAAAATAGTTTGCTGATGTTAAATGCAACAATTCTGTGATTCACATTTAAAATGGTTTCTCTGTGTTTCATGTCATTAATTACCAGGCACTTTAAATTTTTTTCACGTGACAAATGACAGCTATTTAGAGTTAAAAATGAAAAATGATTAAATTTTATGGGTATAAGATTAATGTGGTGCAAAGAATTATTTTACTAGTAGAAAATAAACAGGAAGGAATAAGAAATGACACTAAATCTCCTGTACTTAGTAAGCACATCTTTTTACACTATATTTAGTATAGAGTGAAGTTATTAGTTTGTCCTTAATGAACTTAGACTTATTTTATTTAATTTATTGAACTGACCATGTTGGGCCTGGGGATGTAAAGCTGAAAGACCATTAAGTGTGCCCTGTTGCCTGAGAGGCCCTATGGTGAACTCTGCGTCTATTGCTGTGCTAGATAAGGGCTGAGTGAGTGCAAAAGAAAGTCTAAGCCATGTTCCTCTCCATGCTGTATGTTGCAGGCTGTACTGATCTCTAACCGGTTCTCCTTAGACACACGCTTGTGTGAGGGGGCGACACTTGGATTTTGTTTGTGTTCGCTAGGGTTTGGTTCTGATTCTGTTGCTCTATGGTATCACTGTTAACTCAGTAGACAAATTCTAGGGCCAGAAGAAGTTAGTTTTGAGTACAGGAGATACCAGTATTCCCTACCAATAAAATTTTTTACATTATAAGTCACAGATAGCCACCAGAAAAGTTAGTAAGGAGAGACCCATTAAAAGAAATTAGACTCATAGAAATTTCTATAGGGTGTATTTCCATGTTCTTCGTTAGTACATATTTTGTATATCTGTATTCCTTTTTTACAAGTATGATAAATGTTTTTGTCAGATTATTTATTTTGTATACTGTATAAATTAGATATTTGATACAAAGAATAAATTCAATATTTTAATTTCAAAGTTTTGAAATGTAAGTGGACATGTTAAATTCATAGATCCGAAGGACTGGTCCTGCTCAAAAACACTGCAATCAAAATTTAACCATTAGCTGATATTATAATGATTACAAATAATGGTTGTATTTAAAATTTGTAAGTGATGGGGTCAGGGAGATAGCTTAGTGGAATAAGTGCCTGCCTGGCAGGCACAAGGTACTGAATTCTATCCCTGGTACCATCAAAACACAAACAACCAACCAAAGAAAACTTTCTGTAAAATTTGTAGATGGTATTTATTTTGTTACAAACATGTTTCTACTTCTCATGTGTAGCAGTGTACTTTCACAACAGTAATACAGTTTTTCAAAAATATTAAAACAACTCAGAAAGTACATAAGTCAGTCTGAAAGCATGCATTTTTTTTCATTTTACTTTTCCTTGCTGGTGAACTTCCATAAATCTTTTGTTTAAAATGTCATTTATTCAAATTAAGTAGACTTGTTTTTTGTACTTTATTTCATCATTTTCCTTTTTATACCAATAAAAACCTAAAACTAAAATATAAAGTACTAAAAATATATGAAACCTATCAAACAGTTGTTGATACTTACAAATCCTTTGCTTTGCAGCCACACTTTTCTTTAGTATCCAACTAGAAGGTTTTTATGCCTTGTGTCTTGATGATCCCGAAAGTGTCTTGCGACCGTAGGTCAGGCTTTTTCGAGTTAACTGGATCTAGAGTGTGCAACGCTAGGATGAAGGATGTGGTTCTGGGATTAATTTACAGTGCAATGCTAAGATATATCAAACTGCCCCTCCGACAGAAGACTTCTATCTAGAACATGCAAAGAACTTAAATAAAAAATCAGACCTCCAAAATTCAAAACACTAATCAAAACATGAGTATCTGAGATGAATATGTACTTTTCAGACAAAATACAAATGACAAAGAAATACATGAAGAAACATTCAAAGTATTGGTCATTCCATAAATGCAAATTAAAACAACACTGAGATTCCATCTCACCCCAGAGAGAATGGTTATCACCAAGAAATCAATGCTAGTGAGGCTGTGGGGAAAAAGATAGCCTTCCCCATTGTTGGTGGGTATGGTGAATTAACAACTGGAGGTCAACTTGTAACAGCAACTGAACTGAACTTGTGTGATCCTGGATATGGGTGACTCACCTGAGGATTGCTGCCAGCAGCATAAGGGGCAGAACTGGAGAAGAAAAGAAGCTGTTAGGGAAGCTACTTGGAAGTTGTTGGATCTCTTGGAGGAGCCTCTTTCCTAGTGAACTTAGTTGTTCTCGTTAGAGGAAGAGCTCCAGATCTTGTTCCTGAGGATTACTGTGGTTCACTTTGTGGAAGCTTTGGTCCTCACTTTGAGCATCACTTCTTGGCTCTTGAGGGGAAGATGGTGCACAGCCCAGTCTCCTGGGAAAGCTTGTGCATTGGCTTTCCTGATGGGAACTCAGCTTTCTTCATCCTTGCGGGAGCTCAGGACCTCACTGTTGCTGAGGATGGCTATGGTACTTTTCAAGAGAGCTCTGATTCTTATTTAGAGAATTGCTTCTTGGCACCAGTGCAGATTCCTCAGCCTCTAGCACAGATCCTTACATAGGCATTCTAGCTTCCTCCACTGACCTTCATGCCTGCCACATGCAGATCTATGAAAACATGCCTGCATGAGATGTTTTAGGCACTGGAGCTTCAGCTGGACACAAGCAGGACATTACCGTGTGATCCAGGTGCTAAGCTGGAGTTTTAGGTCTTTAGTGTGTGGACAGATTTCCTGACTCTTTATTTATGACTGGGTGATTCATTATAAAATAAATTTTATCAATAAGATATGTGTACTGTATTGTTTTATTTCCGTTCCAAAACCCAAAACTACAGCATTGGGAGTGTAGACTGGGGCAACCACTGTGGAAATCAATATAGCGATTCTTTAAAAAATACGATTGGATGTCCCATTCAATTTGGCTATTCTCCTTCTGTGTATTTTATGAGAAGGGAAAAAACAAAACAAAACAAACAAACAAACAAAAATCATGCCACAGCAATATATATGCACCCATGTTTATAGCAGCATAGTTTGTAATAGCTAAATCTTGCAAGCAGCCCAAATGCCTGTTAACCAAGGAATGGATGAAAAAGATATTTTCTATACAATGGAGTGTGACTGGGCTATAAAGAAAGATGAATTCAAGGCTTATATAAGTAGATGGATGCAACTTGATACCATATTTATAAGTGAAATAAACCAGAATCACATGGGTAAACATTGTATTGTCTCCCTAGAGTAAGAAACTGAAAGAGTAAGTACAACTGAAGGTACAATAGATACAGTGTTGAAAGGGAAAGAAAAAAACTGCTCAAAAAGGAAGAACTTGGGCCTACCAAATAGCTCAGCAGATTAAAGTACCTGCAAGCAAGAGCTGGGGATTCAATTCCCCACCCCAGGGCACACTGAGAAGGCAATTGAGACTGAGCATGGTAGCTCCCAGCTCTTGGGAGCCTGTAAACAGGTGGATCACTATGAGTCCAATCTAGTTAGTAGTGAGACCCTGAACACCCTGCAGACCCTTCCATAAAATACAGAAAAAAATCTTTCTTCTTTTAACTTTGGGTGTCACATACTTGTCTCAGCATTGAGAAAAATAAGTAAAACAGAGGTATTAGGCTTTAATCCCAAAAGCTGTGTTAAATACACATATAATAGAAATCATTCCTGTCACTAAAACTCAGATAATGACCAGCAATTCCTATCTTTCTGTTCATATTTTCCTCAAATATTTATCTGACCCAGTCTTTGATTTCTGAAAAGTTGTAAGTACATATACTTGATGTATGTTTTTTAGCATTAAGTTTATTGGTACATTTTAGATGTATATAGTGATCATATTCATCATAGAGAGTTTGTACCAATTCATAATATGTTTTGATTCCTTTTTTTTTCAATCCCCTCTGCTCTCTTTTACCTATCTCTCCCTCCATGTTTCAAAGATTTTTTTTCCATTTTAGCTTTTTTTTTCATTTCCTTTTCTTCTTGTTCCACACCTTAGTTCTTTCCTTTTGAACAATTTCTTCCCATTTCACAATATCTATTCTTAATTGGCTCCATCTCTAGATTGGCTTCCTCTTTGGAAAGGATCTTTCTCCAGCGGTAAGAGTCACAGCCTTGAATTGTTGCTGATTTAGAGGAAAAGCTTCAACTTTTCCCGATGTAGAATGATGTTGGCAGTAGGTTTGTTATAAATCACCTAATACCTCTCTATAATTTTTTTAAAGGATATTCCTAAAATATTAGGAATGGATGTTAGATTTTTGTCACAGGCTTTTCTGTGAGTATTGAAATAACCTTATATCACACTTTATTTTTAAAGTTTTTCTTTTTTAAATGTATTTGGTACAGGGTGTCACCACACAGCTTGGACTCATAGTGATCCTCCTGTTTTGAGCCTCCCCAGTACTGAGATTATAGGTGTGCATCACTAGGGCCAGTCTAGGTGGCCAGGTGAGTGTGCCTAAGGGCAGGGCCAGCACAACATGTGGTGCAGGGCCTTGAACCGCCATCCCTATGCTTGCCTAAGCAGGCATGTAGTCTGCTGCGCTATCTTGCATGCTTTTATATAACAAATTTTATATTTGATTAATGCATGGACCAAGCTTTCTTATTCACCCATGCATTTGAGGAGCTGATCATATTTCTAGGTTCCAGTAGGAAGCCAAAAAGCATATCTGGGTGAACAAATGAATATTTAACTTGGTGCTTTGTTAGTTTCAGTAAGAAATATGAATACAGGACAGCAGGGGAGATGTTTGCATGGTCTTCAGTATCCACAGGCATTCATTGCTTAGAAAAACATGTGGACAGCTGGACTGTGAGGGGTTACATCTTTGCAGATTTCAAATTTTAATTTCATAAATTCTCCATATTCTAAGATTTTATTGGAAAAAGTAGATTTTTATATCAATAGATATGTATAAAGCAAGTGCTATAATTGTGAATGCAGTTAGTGTGGATTTATGAGAAGTAGAGAGGTGAGGCTTAAATGACTGAAGATCATAGCTCGAAAATATTTGTTATCTCATATTGAATATATTTGGGTGAGACGTACTACTTTGAGGAAGAAATAATATTTTGAAGAAAATATAATGATAGCTCTCAAGTGTAGGTAATTTTCGTAAGTGTTCTACTGTTTCATTGTTTTTATCTCCAAAGACTTAAAATTATCAAGTAGTATTACAAACATCTTTAAGCATTTTGTTTTGAGAAGGATTAGGAAGTGATGATGTGAGAGTATTTGTGGGAAGATTAATTTAATTTAATTTAATTTAATTTTTTATTTTTTTTATATTTATTTTTATTTTATTAAAATACAAATGTCAATCAGACAGTTTCAAGACACCTTAACCATACAGAGTCGATGAATTAATACATTGCAAACTGTTTTCATAACGTTTTGGTATTGTACAAGGTGCATACATGATATTATATTTACAGGTATTATTTTAGCAGGTATCTCTTATCAGTGAATTAAGAGTGTAGTTGCTTACTTATCTTTTTTTTATAGCTAAATTATATCAAAAATTCAATAATTATTTACCTAGTGGATGACCATAGCACTAAAAGCCGACAATAATATCCTGTCCAACCACCATTAGTGCAGATCTTGCCTATCATAGAATTATGTAGAAGCACAGCATTATCTATCCCAACTGTACTGTCTATACACACACATCATGATTTTTTCTTTCTACAACCCTTCCTTTGTCTACACCTGTCAAACAACCTAAGATCACAAGTCAGAGTTGGAGAAATAGAAGAGCCACAAGGCCAGCCAACATTTTGGCCCTAGCCTTTCAAGGTCAGCGAAGACTCAGGACACAGGAGAACCTGTACTGCAATATCATGAGACTCAGGTGAGCTCCAAATTTTCTGAGCAAGGAGATCGTGGAGCCACAGAGGAAAGAGATTGAAGTTCTAAAGTGTGCCTGGGGAGAGTCACATGAAGAGAAAACTTTCTCTCAGGCTCTCACAGAGAGCAATCTGGTCAAGCATTGGCCGTGACTCATCCACATGGATGACACAGACAAAGGAACTACAGAATAATGTTACAGGACTACAAGATAAACCCTGAGAAGACTTCAATCACCACATAGGAAATATAAAGTTCATGTGTTGGTATATAAGTTTTGATCTACCTAGGTCTTAACCATCCAGCAGAAAAGTATAAAAGTATAAAAATGAAGTATACATCATGAGCCCATAATATTAAGCTGAGCTGTAAATGGATATGGTCGACAATTTCTTTGAATAACTCCCTATGGTTGCAGAATGCTGGACTGTGTT